>CAEGAG010269688.1:0-12575 GCA_903067065.1 Brachyrhaphis terrabensis | reverse complement strand
CATTTAATTAAATAATTTTTTGGCTGTGCTCCATAATGACAATGGCTATTTTTAGAACTTGCTCCGCGGGCGACTGACGATGTCCCCGAGGGCGACCGGGTGCCCGCGGGCACCGCGTTGGTGACCCCTGATGTAGACGTTACCTGAAGCCTTTTCATCATTATCCTGCAGCTGAACACCTGCCTGTCGTTTTTCAATTGTATTTTCCAGGTTTAAGGGGTTTTAACCTTATGGATACTTTTAATCTGCTCTTGACCAAAAATATGTTTATGAAATGTTTTCTTCTTCACAAATAGATTTACCACTAAGGCAAGACAACAATTAGCAACATTGATAATTAAACTTTTGATCCACCTGTGTCCCTGGGGCATAAAGAGTCTTTTCAATGTTCTCTTCCAAATTTTATTTAGCAATTTGATATAATCTTTTCTTTAACAAATGCACTTTTAAGCTTCATTCCTCGTGATAAATATTGTAGTTTTTTTTACTAATTTAAACTATCAAAAGTGCATTTTCTTCTATCCCATAAATTCTCTCCTTTCTAACACAATGGCCTATGCCATTTTGGTAAAAATAAAATAAATAAATAAATAAACAGCTCCTCTTTCTATCCTAAAGATGTTTAGGGCAAAAACAAACAACAAAATAAAACTAAGAAAAAACACTATTGGCAAAAAAATGACGCTGTAGAAAATTATTTAAGGAATGTGGTGATATTTAAGTTGGCTTATTTATTTTGCAAAATACTTTCACCAACTGGAAGATAATGTTATTTTTGAGGAATTTCAACACCAGAGATAAAACAGAATCTAAATTGCATGATGAACAAAATGGAGTCTGAAATGGGAATTAACAGCCAAAAGTTGCATGAAAATTCACCACCTGTTCAATTTCTTCTAAGTTTGCATAAACACAGCCAAGTGTTGCTTATGGATTAATTATCTTGTTTTAAGTAATAATGTTGACTCTCTGTGCTTCTAGATTATGTTATGGCTCTGAATGCAAAAATCTCCACTTCACTGTCACTGCTGACTGATTCTGCAACCATCATGAACCTGGTTAGTAACTTTGTTGACGTCAATGTTCAAGACAACAATGTGGTTTATTCTAGTCTAGCAGGTTTAGCTAGAGATTTGTTTCTGATTTACGCAAACTCTACCTGTTTATTGTGGTGAAAAACAGCTGAAAGGTGAAACTCTTGGTCAATTTGCATTCCCTCCCTCATCTATGATCACAAGCTTTCAGTAATGACTGAAAGAATGAGATGGTGGGAAACTCATAAACAAAGATGGTTGACAATGTGTCAAAGTACTCGCATGCAAGGAGAACAGAGTAACACAACGCTTCATGCAGCTTTACCTCTGCTCTGAAGCAGGGATGTGCAACAGAATCTTATTACAGTTATTACACACACATACAGACACACCAACATCTCCTTTTGTTTGAATCATTTATTTTCATAGGCTGTAGAAGGAATTTCTTACTTCAACATCCTCAACCAAACACAGGTCACAAAATGAACAGATGTCCTAGACAATGCTGAGTAGACACATTCTGAGCTGCAACAACAGATAAGAAAATAAATAAATGGATTTATTTTCTTTGTAAAGCTTTACACAAAATATGACTTTAACTTGAGGGATTTATATACCTGAAACAAAACTCAACTCTAATATTTAGCAAGAAACTGTTTTTTAGTTTTGCTCTGTGCGACTTATTGTTTATATAATGTAGAACTGATTTCATGTTTTTCCTCTCCAGATCAAAGAGGAGCTGAAAAGACAAGGACTGCCTTCTGATATAATAGTACAGCTGCTGAGCAGAGGTGCAGTGGGAGTTACAACTACCGCCCCCTAGTGGATAAAAATGAATAATCTTTACAGGGAAATATGTTTTCTATAACTGCTCTTCTTTCTTCATCACAGGGTAAAACTTACTTTAATTAATGCAAATGAAAAGTTTATATTGTTGTCTTGAATGTGATCAAATTCTTTAAAGTCAAAATGTTCTTAAGCATATAATTTCTAATTGTCAATAAAAGCAATCTGTCATGTTGGGTTCCAACATGAACACCACCAGGAGACAGAAGATCAGATAAATAAAGTTTATTTTAACAATGATAAAATGTGAGATTGTGATTCTTCTCCTTGGCAACCGGGGTCGTTTGTACACTAAAGAGCAGAAAGAAAGAGATGGTGAGTTTGAGATTATCGGAAATTGGAACTTTAGGGAGAATTAGACTGATCTTCCTTGATATGAAGAAAAACTTCTGCCAGGGAGTAATACAGTGGTCTCATATACTCTGGGATGATTGAGTGATGAATCACAGGTGCGCCGACAGAGTCAGCGGTCACGCCCTGACCGCTGATGGTGGTCACGCCCTGGTGACTAGATGGTCTCTAGTCACCATCTAGTGCAGAAGTCTCAAACTGCAGTCCTCAAGGGCCACAAGTACAAAAAACGTTGGAATAAAATTACCTTAATTACCTCCTTCTTGTGTAGTTAAGTTCTCCAGAGCCTTAATATCCTAATTATTCTATTCAGGTGTGGTGCAAATTACAACAGCCGCCCCCTAGTGGCTAGAAATGAGAATAAATCTGATCCTTGCTGGGAAACGTTTTTTGATGTATAAGGTTTTTCTTCTATCTCTCTTCTGATTGTTGTAGTTGTACTTATTTTAATTCATTTAAATAAAAATGTATTTTATTTTAATGTGAACAAATACTGTAAAGTCAGAATACTCTCATGCATATTGTTTCCAGTTGTTCATTATTGCAAACAGAATAAAATTACATGATACTGTCATGATGTGTAATGGTGAGGCAGTGAACCCAGGTTCACGCCATCTGAAAGAAAGCCAGTAAGTTAATTGATTACAGTTGACACTGATACTGTTCTTTAGGGTTTCTCTCCTAAAGATCTCCACATATTGACAAAGAGCTATCAACAAAACTTTTGAGTGACTGCAGGCTAAAACTTTACGGATAATCCATCAATCCTTCGTCTTCAGAGAGAGGAAGACATCTTGGATGACGGAGCATCTGATGCTCAGTTGGTACAACAGCACCCCCTACTGTCCAATTATAACAATGCATTTTATCCCTGAAGGGTTTTGTTTTCTGGAAATATTTTCACCTTTTCTCACCTGGATTTTCTTGATGAAATGATTTAAGTTTACAAATATGTTCATATAACCATGGCAACCAAACAGTTAATTTGCATCTTTTTTGACACAATGTATTAAATATCAGTGTTTTAAACAAATGTTTGTAAAGAAAAAATAGTACTTTACTTAGTTGAAATTGCCTTTCTCCAACAAGTCTGTTAACATTAATCCATGTTTTTAATAATATAAACATTGTATTATGCAACAAAGGAAGCTACTGTGTGTGCTGGTTTTAATAGATGTTAAGTATTGGGTTAAGTTGGAAGACGTTGACATTTTCATAAAAGAAGCTGTTTGAGTTTTGCAACCTGCTCACAGATAAAATCCTCTCAGAATGATTTCCTGTGTCTAAGCAAAAGGTTTGAGAGTTTTCACATTTGTTACATTTCAGTGTAATCTTTCAGCCATCAGACGTTTTCCTCATACCAGGAAGCCTCATTATGCTAACGCACACCATAAAAACGTCTAACAGTGGAGCTGAGGGTGTGACCTAGAGGCTGTCTGTGGAGGATTAACTTCATTTGTCTCCAATAACTTGCAGTCTTTCTCTGGAGCTCTTGACTCTGTCACCATGTTGCCGTCTGTGTTGCTGCTGTTGCTGCTGGTCAGCAGTGCTCAGGCTTCTTTTTATGGTGTTGTCTACAGCCTCTCTTTTGAAGAACTTCAGTCAGGTGGATACAAAGTAAGTTGAGCTTCTTTGTAAAATATTGTATTACTTGGGGTAAAAAAGAAATATATTTAAAATGTCTTCTGTTCAAATCCACAGGTAATCTCTGACTATAAGATGAGCTTCAACTCATGTCAAGAGGCCGACTCTTATCTTTGTACTGGAGACTGTATTGCGAATCCGGCTTATGCTTTTGATGAAAGCAAAGGTGAATGGTGTCAGAAAGGAAGATCTGATCAGTCTGTTTATCAACAACCAACTACAGCAACTAGTATGTAAGTCCACTTCACAGTGAATTAAAATATACTTTGTTATATTCAGATTGTAATAGAGGACTGATCCAAATCCTAAAGACAGATCCATCAGTTGGGCTGATTAGGTTTTGCTGTTTTCTAAAGAAGGAAAACCTTTCAAAATCAGCTGATGGAAAAACTCTTCTGTCTTGTTGGTTTCTAGAGATTTGGTCTTGCTCCCTAATTTTCCAGTAACTTAGCAGAATTTATTATCCATTGTAGGTTTAATCCTGTAACCTGGACAGAAAACAGAAATGCGATTGGATCATCAACAATATATATGTACACTGACTCGAGAAACCGTTCTGACAGCAATAAGTTTAACTCATCACCTCAAACCAACACCGTCCCTCTATTGAGGTAATTCTGTTTCTCATTTCTATTTTTTCTATTCAACATATTTTATTAAAAGCAAAGTATTTAGATGATCGTAGTTTGTTTCGTCTGATCTGTTTCTCCATCAAACTCTGTCAATCAGTCATCCTGAACCAGAGACTAGAGAGTTTCATGAATAAAATATGAATAATTTCATAAAAACATGACAGTAATTCCTATTTCTTAATATGAATGACTATTGATTCTTTCTTCAACAACAATATTCTAATAAAACCACTGATCAGATAAATCAGCATGAACTAAATCTAAGTTATTGTGTTCTGTGTACAACTGAAGTTGTTACTTAAGGAAAGGTAATGATTAAAACAAAGTTCTGTCGGGAAAAAATGTTGAAGAACCAGTCAGACATGTTTAAAATTTAAAACAGCTGAAAAGACTGATAGAGGTCTGGTTGTGATGTTCTATTAAATGTTTCTTTTTCTCTCAGAGTTCCTTCAAACTGTCAGAGAAACATCAGCTTGTTGGTCTCTGACCCAGATGGAGACGACAGTAGATGCAGATATTCATCTGGATCACTGCCCGTCCTCGGTGTCTCATCAGTAAGTAACAAATGTTGGCACTACAGGAGCTGGACTGGCAGGCAGTACATCACATTTTCAGCCCCTTATGAAGCTGGAAAACCTGAGAGCAAAGTTGTTCTCAACCTTAAGTTGATATCAAAAATATTGATAAAAAGAATAAAAATATTTGTTTGGGTTGTCCTGATCCGTTGTCCAAAGCTTTAAACTTTGTCAGAGGTTCCTTTCACCCTTCTCATACTGTTTAAGTCACTGATATCAAACAAACAGAAAAATCAAAGGCAGAACCACTTGATTGTCTCAACCTGTTAAAGGGGCAGTACTAAATGTTTTCCAGGCACTCAGTGCCATTTTACCGCACAATCAAGTAAATATGTGACCTTCAGTTGTTATAGACATGCTATATCAAAAATTACTTTTTAGCAGTGCTGTTAAAAAATATTTGACTTAATCAGTTAACGGCTTGAAATTGGGCCTCTGTCTCTTTAAATACTCATTCTCTTTTTGAAACTTTACCTTTTAGGAAGTCATCACAACATGGTTCGTCTATTAACCCTTGAACAACATTTTTATCAGAGTTGCACTGAAATGAGTTCAGCAATTTGCAGTTCCACCAGATGTTTGCTAATTGCTGCTGGCTAGTCTGAAGGAGCAGAGTGGGGAAGAGGGCTCCTCTGTGAGGTGAAAGTAAAGTTGCTTGAAAACTGCTGTGCCTCGAAGGCAGAAAACGGTCCACCTGGGCGTTTTGCTTAGATGAATGGTTGCCATGGAGATTAAGGGGTTTCTCAAACACGCATGGAAGAAACAAAGCGACACTCTATGTGTGTTTTTGATGAAGAAATAACATTATATCATAATGTATCGCCAAAAAAGTCGATTTTACATAATACTGCCCCTTTAAAAAACTAAAATGACGCACTTAATACTGATTTATTTTTTTGTAATTTGTGTTTTGATATATTTGTTTAATCTATTTTAATATTTTACATTTAGTTACCTGTTGCATGATCCCAGACAAATCTTGCCATATTTTGCTGCATCTAACTTACAGTAAAAATAATAATAACTTGATTTGACTCAATTCTTAATCATCCGGTTCATGTTTAATTATGTTCTCCTCTCTGTTCTCTTCCAGTCTTGTTCTCTGTCATTCAGTCCCACCAGCAGCAGCGCTGAAGGTCCGTATGCGGTTCAGTTGGTGATGGAGGATTTTCCCAGACAGAACGTCACTCTGACTGATGGAAATAGTGTACAAGAGGTGAAAACTCCCAGTAATGCCATCAGCAGCGTCCCTCTCCAGTTTGTTTTCAGAGGTAAAACTACAAATTGATGAGCTTGTTTTGAACCATATAGAAAAAGGATGAGCAATAAATGTTTTTTTGTCAGCTGAATATATTGTATCAGTTGGTAAACATTTGATATATTAATAATTACAGAGAATCACACATGTCACCAAAAGTAGGAATGTAACAAAGCTAAATTTAACCACAGGGGAGCTGGAGAAATATCTGGTTAGATTAAATATTTACCTTCCAACTAACAGCTGGAATTATTTTGTAACATTAGTATTTTTTTTTCCAGTGGATCCTGCAGCTCCGTCCTGCACAGAAGGTGAATATCTGCCCAGGTTTCTGCCTCCAACACCAGAACATGGAGCTCAGATCTACACCATCGTTAACCAGGCTGTGAAAATCAACGTCAGAGCAGAAGCAACCCAGGCTGAGTGAGTGAACTTCCAGATATAAAGGAAGTCCACATTTTCAGGAGAAATAGTTTGGAACTGAAGCTAATCTGACATATTCAATTACTCAAATCCAACTTTGCAACACAGATTATTCTAAAATAAATGGAACAAGCAAACAGTCAGAAAACAGTAACTACAGCAGCTGCCAAGCATCACAGTTATGATTGTATTAATGAAAGTAAGCTGCCAATGCCAGTGAAAACTGTTGTTTATGCAGGTGGAGACCTTGGAAATATCTGTCTAACAAACTGTTTATTTCCTGTTTATTAAAGGATCTCTGAGCTCCTGTTCAGCGGACTGCCCGGTTTAACCAAGAGTTCATCAGGATCAGGAAACTTCACCCTGACATGGACACCACCTGCCACCTATGGAGGACTGAACAAAACTCTCTGCTTTGTTGTCCGAGCAAAGTTAGTGTCCTAATGTATTTAAAAGCTACTTACATAATGAACCTACTTCAGTTCAAATGAGCAAAATAGGGCTGATTCACAACATAATGTTTCATCTGACAATTATTATGTCCAGCAATACGCAAACAACAACTGTATATATAGTGTCTTTCTTTCATTAACCTTCTGTCATAACTGCATGAACAACTCAGTTCACTTGCATCAGTTGTCAGGCTGATGTAGCATATTATATGCTACATCAACATATTATATGCTACATCAACATATTATATGCTACATCAACATATTATATGCTACATCAGACTAGTAGTTGTCAAGCTGAACCCGACAAACTCAATGACAGATGCTGAAAAGATACACTTGTGAATGTGAATGTTGGGAAAGTTCTTGTGTCATAGTAGACAGAAAAGGTGGCACTGCACGTCATGTAAATCTTAGTGTCAATAGCCATAAGTCTCTAGACCTCTGTGATCACCTGATGGGGAAAGAGCCGCTGGGCTGTGGACTCATTGAGCAAAGATATGGAGACAGTGGTATCCAACAGCAGACGCTGTCCAACTCCACCATGCATCATCTAAACGGCGTCTGCAGGAGTCCACAGAGTGAATGGTTGTTGGGCTGAAAGAATAAGTGGAGAGTTTGTGGAGTTAGGAAGAGCGACACACTTTGGAGAATTGGTTCAGTTTTCTGCAGCGTTGGCACCTCTGTCCCCAGGATGGACATGCTGGTGTCCATGAGACGGGAGGGTGAGCCACACTTACCACAGGATGAGGGTGCTGTGGCACTCTGGTGCCCCACCACGTTTACTTCAAGCTCCTCATGAAGAGATGTAGGTTTGAAAAGCTGAGCTGTTGGGGTTATAACTTCTGTCAGCATGGCAGATAATAAAGAAGACAGTTCAGGAGGCACAAGCTGAGATGTTAGCAAAGCATCAGACTCCAGCTGTTCATGCCAAAAGAATGCTCTACAAGAAGCTAAACAGTTTCTTCCATAGATTAGAGTTGGATTTATGTTCTGCTGGTCTCAAATAATCTCCTCTTCTAAAGTTCCAAATTTACAAAGGCTTGCCAGACATTGCAGGTTGGTTATGAAATGATGGACTGACTCATTGAGCAAAGTCATTGACTTTGCTCAATGGCTCAATGACTCATTGATCCATTGCTCAATGAGTCATTGAACAATGGATCAATGTCTCATTGAGTCATTGAGCAAGCGAATGACTGGTGAAGCTGGCATTAGACAATCTGGCGCACTATGACTTTGCGTTGTGGCAAAATGTCTGGGCAGCAAGGTAACAGAGTCATTATGATCATTCACCGACCCGAGGGTCCAGAAGATGTGCTGGTACAGTGATTTATGAACAACTGTTTTTCAGGACCCAGCAGCAGCATTTTGGTTGTTGCATAAACCGTTGAGTCTAGTGGAGGACTGATCTTGATCCTCACACTTTTGGTCCAAAAATGTGAGGATCTGCCAGATTTGTGTTTTTTGTTCACTCATTGGTCATATGTTGTTACCCATCTGTTAATGTGACTATCCAGCCTGTGCATCCTGATTGCAAAATATTGTCTTCCCTTTGATAAATATGCATCATTCTGCAAAGCACTTGCTGATGTCATATTACCTCTGCAGTCTTTTGCCAACACTCACCATGACAAAGTGCTGCTTCCATGGTTTAGTTTTGATACTGTTAACAGTATTGAGGGTTAACAGCACAAGTAATAGCATGGTTCATTCTTGAGAGACAAGTCAAATGGACCAATCATAGAACTCTCTACTCTGACAAACGGAGAGAAGAGGAAAACGGTGAAACATTGGGTTCATCACAACTGAATTATAATCATGTTTCTGAAATTGTTTCTCTGATTGTCTCCACAGCTCCTCCAGCTCTGTGTACCAGTCTGACCTTCGGTGTGTCTTTGTTAGAGCTGGGCAGAGTGAGTGGAAATCTCTGCTTTGGTCTTGAGTTTGAAGTCAATCTGCTTTTTCTTGATCTGATAATGTTACTGCTAATCTGCTGCTCCAACCACAGGTCCAACAACTGTTTCCCCTCCGACTACGACGACACCTACACCAACTACGACTACGCTCACAACTACAACCAACCAACCCACCACAACAACTATCCTAAACTCAACACCAAACCCAGGACCATGTAAGTGTGGCAGATGTTCATGAATAAATGTAGCAGAAGCCTTTCATTATTAGCCTTAGGGGTCTTTTAATTTTCTGCTTCTATTCTGACCTTCAGTCCTCTTCATTCAAAACGTATATTTCAATATTATAATTAAAAAAACTTTACTTCTATCCCATAGAGTCAATACACAAAAAACTGATTCACTAACCCATCAAGTGAATCAGTTTTACAAGAGAAAAATACGGAAACCTAAAATTCAAACCAGAATATGTGACCTTATTGGTTAATTATCCTGTTTTAAGTAATAATGTTGACTCTCTGTGCTTCTAGATTATGTTTTTGCTCTGAATGCAAAAATCTCCACTTCACTGTCACTGCTGACTGATTCTGCAACCATCATGAACCTGGTCAGTAACTTTGTTGACGTCAATGTTCAAGACAACAATGTGGTTCATTCTAGTCTAGCAGGTTTAGCTAGAGATTTGTTTCTGATTTACGCAAACTCTACCTGTTTATTGTGGTGAAAAACAGCTGAGTCAAAGGGTGAAGCTCTTGATTTATTGGTCAATTTGCATTCCCTCC
Source organism: Brachyrhaphis terrabensis (assembly GCA_903067065.1). Classification (NCBI taxonomy): domain Eukaryota; kingdom Metazoa; phylum Chordata; class Actinopteri; order Cyprinodontiformes; family Poeciliidae; genus Brachyrhaphis; species Brachyrhaphis terrabensis. The sequence continues at coordinate 2,662 of CAEGAG010269688.1, read as the reverse complement.
CTCATCTACGATCACAAGCTTTCAGTAATGACTGAAAGAATGAGATGGTGGGAAACTCATAAACAAAGATGGTTGACAATGTGTCAAAGTACTCGCATGCAAGGAGAACAGAGTAACACAACGCTTCATGCAGCTTTACCTCTGCTCTGAAGCAGGGATGTGCAACAGAATCTTATTACAATCATTACACACACATACAGACACACCAACATCTCCTTTTGTTTGAATCATTTATTTTCACAGTTGTAGAAGGAATTTCTTAATCCAACATCCTCAACCAAACACGGGTCACAAAAGGAACAGATGTCCTAGACAATGCTGAGTAGAGTAGACACATTCTGAGCTGCAACATCAGATAAGAAAATAAATAAATGGATTTCTTTTCATTGTAAAGCTTTACACAAAATATGACTTTAACTTGAAGGATTTATACCTGAAACAAAACTCAACTCTAATATTTAGCAAGAAACTGTTTTAGTTTTGCTCTGTGCGACTTATTGTTTATATAATGTAGAACTGATTTCATGTTTTTCCTCTCCAGATCAAAGAGGAGCTGAAAAGACAAGGACTGCCTTCTGATATAATAGTACAGCTGCTGAGCAGAGGTGCAGTGGGAGTTACAACTACCGCCCCCTAGTGGATAAAAATGAATACATCCAATCTTTGCAGGGAAATATGTTTTCTATAACTGCTCTTCATCACAGGGTAAAACTTACTTTAATTAATGCAAATGAAAAGTTTAGATTGTCTTGAATGTGATAAAATACTTTAAAGTCAAAATGTTCTTAAGCATATAATTTCTAATTGTTTGTCAATAAAGGCAATCCGTCATGTTGGGTTCCAACATGAACACCACCAGGAGACAGAAGATCAGATAAATAAAGTTTATTTTAACAATGATAAAAAGTGAGATTGTGATTCTTGTCCTTGTCAACCGGGGTCGTTTGTACACTGAAGAGCAGAAAGAAAGAGATGGTGAGTTTGAGGTTGTCGGAAATTGGAACTTTAGGGAGAATTAGACTGATCTTACTTGATATGAAGAAAAACTTCTGCCAGGGAGTAATACAGTGGCCTCCAGAGTTTGGTCTCTTTGTGGATGTCCTCGAAGTGATCCGGGTTCCAGTGTGAGGTCTTGACTGACCTCTACATCCCCAAGTTTCCCCAACAAGTTTCTTGTTGGGGATGTAGAGGCTGCGATGGAGGGCAGACAGGTAAGTTCAGGTGCGGAGGAAACGAGGAGCGAACCGACTGCTAGCTGAGAATCCAGGAACAGTTTATTGTAGATCTGCAGGGATGAAGATGGTATGTGGCAACCAGTGGGTAACAATCCACGGCGTGACAAGGGAGGAAAATCCAGAAAGCCATGACTTGGGCTTCACAGGGGAATTTCTATGGAGTCACAAGGAAACACCTGAAAGAGAGAGAGAATGACAAGGATTAATTACCAGAAGTAATCTTAGGGATAACACAGTGTACTAGCTCAGAGGGGTGCAGAGTACCATTACTGGCACTCAGGCATTGAAGTGCTGGCAGCCTGCTCCTCATATATTACTGGATGACTGAGTGATGAATCACAGGTGCGCCAACAGAGTCACTGGTCACGCCCTCCCAGGTGTAGAGTCTCTAGTCACCATCTAGCAGAGGTGTCAAACTCCAGTCCTCAAGGGCCACCGTCCTGCAGTTTTTAGATGTCCCACAGGTGCAAAACATTGCAATGAAATTACCTTAAAAATAAAGTTTTTCTGCTTTCCTTGCAGTTACTTAAAAGACTCTTTGTGTTTTGGTTCTTGATGACCACAGCTGCAGGTTTTAGATTTTTGTTAGGCAGTTGCATCCTGTCATGATGGAAAATCTGAAAAGGTGAAAGGTGAAGAGTTATGGTTATAAACAAATAATTTAATAAAACCACTACTGTGTTCATCAACCACAACTTTCATGCAGTCTGGGTCTCTGCTTAGGCTGCTAACCCTGCGACCCAGCCTCAGATAAACACAAGAAAATATATGGTTGGATGAAATTCATGTTTTTAATAATCAAATATTGCATCATATAACAAAGGCAGCTACTCTGTGTGCTGGTTTTCAGTGGATGATAGTAAATATTTAGCTGTGTTGGTATAAATATAGGCTGGAAGAGATTGATATTTTTATAAAAGAAGCTGAGTTATTAATCTGTTCGTCTTTAAAATCTCTTTTCTTAATTTATTCGTATTTCTAAGCAAAAGGTTTGTGACTTTTGCAGTTACTACAAATCGTCAGTCACATTTTGCACTTCTGAATGTAAACATTCAGCCATCAGATATTTTCATACCAGGTAGCTTCAGTATCACTGCTTACATTACATCTTCTATAAATGGAGCAGTGAGTGTGGATCAGAGAACGTCTGTGGAAGAATAACTTCATTTGACACTAATAACTTTCAGTCTTTGTCTGGAAACTTTGAGTCTGTCACCATGTTGTCGTCTGTGTTGCTGCTGCTGCTCATCAGCGGAGCTCAAGCTTCGTACTATGGCGTCGTCTTTAGCTTTAGACTTTCAGCCAGATGGATACCCAGTAAGTTGAGCTTCTTTATAAAATATCACACTGTTTTTTTAAAGCGTGTATTCAACACCTTCTCACTGAAATTTCACAGGTATCCAGTAACTTTAAGGTGAGCTTCAGCT
>CAEGAG010269657.1:0-11722 GCA_903067065.1 Brachyrhaphis terrabensis | reverse complement strand
CCATCCATCCATCCATCCATCCATCCATCCATCCATCCATCCATCCATCCATCCATCCATCCATCCATCCATCCATTTTCTTACACCCTTCTCCCTAGTGGGGTCGGGAGGTGCTTGATCTATTTATCAATTTTATTTCTTTATTTAATTATTTATTTAACTACATATATGATCTATTTATTAATCTATATTTATTCTTTTATTCTTAATATTCCAGTTGTTCTATGTTGCTTTCTTTTTTCTTTTTTTTTTTAAATTGTACTTTATTCCTTATTCTGAAAACAGTGTTCACTTGTAACACCATGAAGTTACATCAAGTCAAGTTTATTTGTATAGCAGATTTTCAGCAACAACGTAGTTTAAAGTTATTTCATGTGTTAAAAACACCAATTATGTAACCTGCAGTAAACATTACATTTTGTCAAATGCCATCATGAAAATCATCAAGCAAATACACGTTAGATATTGATCAATGTTCCACTACAAATCAAATACAATTCTAAATCAGTGGGTTCAAAGCCTTGATTTAAAGATATTCAGCTGTTCTGCCATCTGCTGAAAGTTTCATTTTAAATGCAAAAATCAATGTACTAAGCATTAATTTGACTAATGCACAAATTCTGAATGGAAATACACAATAACTTGAGTTGATTTAGCGCTATGATGTTTCATATTTCAATGTCAATAATGTATATTTGGAGTGTGGACTTTTAAATAACCAGCAACTGTTAGTATTATAATAATTAGAAATATGTTAGAAATATGTTTGGGTGGTCCACTTCATCTAGTTTTTGCAGACTTGGACCAGCCTGAAAGGAGAAGTAAAGTTCAATGTTTTGCAAGAAACCAGGTATGATGCATGAAATGTGACCTAATCTCAGACAGGAGTGGCAAATTTGGCATGAAAATTTGACTCTTTTATTTAACATTTTGAATTATTCTGTTTCCTTTCTCATATATACAATGTGCAGATTGTTTATAAACTTATACTGTGTGAATTCAAGAGTTCCTGGTATAGCAGAGGGTCTTAAGCATTTGCTTAGTTCATGTGAAACAAACGGGACAACTTACATGTTTGGCTTAATATTCATTTGTTTTTCATTTCTCTAAAAGTGTAAAATAAAATGAAATATCTGGTGAGCATAATTAATGTCAACATACAAGTCTTTCTTTCTGAAAGTGAACAAAAACATCTTTCAAAGACCTTATAATACTTATTTTGTCAAAACGAATGATTTGTTTACTCGAATAAAACTTTATTATGACATATTTTGAGCATCCAGACGAGTTTTGCTCCTTGCAAGCAAAAGGTCATTTGCTCAGCTGTGACTGAATCTCTAATCCAATATAAACGTTAAGTTCTCGCAAAGTGTCAATGCCTGATTTCTCTGCCAAAAGCCCAGAGCTGCTTCTTGAGCTGGAGACAAGGTCAAGAAAATAATGTTTAATCTGTTAAGGCTTTCTAATAATTATTTGGACCCTGGAGGAGAACCTTTTCTTTGGCTTGACTGTTGGGATCTAATATTTCACTTGATTGATGTGAAACCCATATCACGACTAGTTCTGCTAAAGTATGCAGTGGGAAATTCCCAGATCTACTTAAAAATGTGTTTCACAGTCATTGTAACTAATGTCCTAGCAGCTAGTTATTCATATTAATAATAACTTTAGTTTAAATTGAATGTACGAGTTCACTTTAAGACCGTTTCATAATGGTCTCATGGTATGACTTAAATGTACCCCAAACTGATTTATGTTGATCGTATTTTCAGGATTCAGTTCAGTGTAAGAAAAAAAAAAAGTCCTTTATGAAAACTTTCGAATTCCTTAATTCCTACAGATACGAAGGCCAAGCTATGACCTTTACAAGAGTGTAGGAGGTGCTGTTAAAGCAATATAAATATTCATTAAACCAGAGGTAACAGTGAAGCCAGTGTTAGTTCATCCAATAAATCTCCAGCAGCATGAGGGACTGGAGGAAGAAGTGGTTGGTTTGTGATGCTGTGAATCTCAGTTTACTCGTAATTAATAGCAAAAACGATTCAGCTGCCACAAAAAGTTAACATATGTGTATTTTTTAAATAAGAGGATGCAGAGAAGAATAAATATATCACATTCACAACTAATGTACACATAGCTATGACTGAATAGGCCCCACAGAACAAATACAGTGAATGGTAATGGAGACTCGTAAAAGAAATACAGAAATATTTAAAGTTCAATTACATAAACAAATACATCTAGAAAAGAGCATCCTCACATGATGGACATCATGCAGCCAAAATGTCGTCTGAACATAATAAAAAAGAACATGTTGATAAGTTGCTTTCAATACTAATAAACTCCATAAAGCATATTATTATGATATGATTATTATTTATGATATAAATACTAGCATAGAGAATGTAAACAATCAGCTATGAAAATGAATTCCAGGACATTTGCTCAGACGATGTTGAGACTGTTAGATATTGTTTTCTAAGTTAGGCCCCAACGTTCAATAAAACAAAGAAAATATAAAGACACAATGGCAATAATTTATAAGCTCATTATATGTTTACATTATCAACCTGCAGCAGACATTTACCACTTATCAATAGTCAAATATACAATTAATCTGGTTTCAATGATTTGCAACCAGATAAAAATGCCACATCAAAGTCAAATTTGTCTTATATTTTCCTTTTGTTCTTTGTTCATGCCACCGTGATTGTTTAATTAATTCTAGTAAATGGCCAGTAATTAATGGCTAGTCAAGCTGAATTACATTATATTGGAATTTAGTTGAACATATAATTATATTTAGCAGAAGTAACAAACAGTAAGCATGTGGCGACTGTGGGCATACAGATCCATAGTTATCTAACTTTCTAATGTAAATCCACTTGTCTATTACATTTTGAAGTGCATGCGTCCACAATACAGAAACTTCTCAGTTTAGAGCAACATACTGGTGCGTCTAATGGAGAATATTGTGACTGTGCAGCATGCGATCACTCAACACAAACGGCTCACTACTTTCCTCCTTTCTTTTACGCTCTGCTCCTTTTCTCTTTCGTGGCTGCAGCTCCTCGAATGCCGCGCATTCCTCTTTGTTTGCTCATAGGGAGGCCTCCCTGCGGATCCTGAGCATGACTTTCCCAAAGCCGATATTAATATCACAGGCCATTGTAATAGAGTTATTTTCATGGAAGCCCCGGAGGAAGTCACGTGGCTATGATTAGTCCCCAGAGGGCCCGGAGTCTCCATTAAGCTCGTTGTTTTAGCTCACATAACCATCAATGAAGTGGAAAAGCTGAGGAAGTAGCTATCACTCAGGGCTGGCTCGAGTGTTTTCTGAGCACCTATTTTGTAAATGGGGCCAGAATATTTTTCCTCTCTCTGTTTTTTTGCAGGGGGAATTATTCTTAAACCGCAGCTTGGAGAAGGAGCCTACACATGTGTGCGTTTATATTGACCCACCTCCATTTAGATTGATAGCAGTGGGATCTGGTGGTTAACACGCTGTTTAAACCTGGAGGAAAATAAGGGGGGGAAAAACAACATGAGAAAAAACCCAAGGACTCACACACACTCAGCAACTACACGCAAGGGTGAGCTCCAATGCATCTGCCATAAGGAAGACAACTTGAGTTAAGATGGAAAAAAGGCACCCTGGAATACATTTACTCTGTCAGGTTACTACTTAAACACACATGACTGAGAAAAACAGACACTGCCACATGCGTGCTTCCTCTCATAACTCTGCTCACCTCTCTTCTTGACCTAAAAGCCACTGGGCCACTTCCAAGGAAACAGGAAGAACTGGACCAGCAGGGCAGTTGACAGCTTTCAGATGGAATATAAGCGATATCGACCGTGTTCAGAGGCTTACGGAGAGGAAGTGAGAGCTGTTCTCTGCTCAATCACCAAGACACTAGCCCCATAATTGTCAAATAAAACATTTTCTGTGTGTGCTTTCAGAAGCTAAGAAAGCATGACAAGATTAAAGTTGATCTCCAAGAATTGAACACTTTGTCCTCCAAGGTGAATTTTTTCCTTCAGCTCTCCAATTATAAAATAAAACACATTCAATCACAATTTCAACAATTTCAAACACTTTGAATGCCATAGGTCATTTATTTCCTGAAATGTTAGTTTTCTTTGGAAAAGTCAGGGGGACAAAAAATTATTCAAAATAATCTGCTTAACTAAATCAAATCAGATAATTGCCTTTAGAACACGTGTCAAACTCAAGGTCCGCAGGCCAAGTCCGGCACACCAGAAGTTTTTATTTGGCCCACTAGACTCTAGAAATAGAGTCTTCAAAATAACAGCTGTGTGCTTCAGTATTATTTTATCAATCAAATCAAAGCAGTTTTTTCTGTGTACTGCCAAATTACATCGAAATGAAAAGATGGTCCGCAGTATTTCTTTACAGGAAGTACTAGTTGAGTAAAGATATAGCTAATATTCATATTTTAACAGTTTCTTAATGTGTAGTTTTATCAATACATTCTGCCACAAGCCACCTGTTAACCTTTAAAGACATTCCTGAAGCAATTACATGGTATAACAGAGATTGCTATGGAGGCAGACAGATGACTGAGTGAGGATGCGGTGTGCCTTGAGGCAAGGCAACATTTTCATTTCATTTGTGCTGTTCAGAGTAGATTAATACCACACAGTTGGTGCCTTTCTTCCTTCTTTTTTTAATCATTTTTATCCCCACACCATTAGAAAATAATTTTAAAACAATCATCGCTGTCAAAACCCATTTAAATTTTAGATATGTAATTGTGTGTGACTCTTTTTGCTATTTCAATTTGTTTCATGGTGAATAAATATCTCTTTATTCCAAACAAAGCTTAGGATAATTTTGGTAACTTTTCATTTACAAACTCTTATAAATGTACATTTCAACCATCAGTTTGTTACATTATTAGAGTTTCTAAATATTATATCTTTTGAAAACTGGAAATAAATATATAGAGGACAAAGCATAAAGTCTAAGAGACACATCATCCTTTATTGGTTATTTGCCTCATTTTTAGCTGAAAGCTCTGAAAATTACCTTAATTGTATTATCACTCTTATTTTTCATATAAAGAATGAGTAGCTGTGTGCTGTGGCTCGTCTCTTGTGTGTATAATTTTTCTTCCATATGTCATAAATCAGAGTTTAATAGCTAAACAAAAAGTTGATCGAGCTCCAGAAAGCCTGAACTACAACCGTTTGGCAGAACTTTAAGGGATTACAGGGAAAGTCTGGCACCTGGAAGAAAATTAAAAGTAGTTTTTCACGACTTTATGCTACTAACTTTATAATTAGGAGCACATTAAACAAGTCTCAAGCATATTTTATTACTTTGAAAAACATTTATATTACAAAATGGACTAGGTAAATATTAAAGACGAGCTTCATAGTTACGCAAGATGCTGTCCTGACTTACACCACTTTCAAAATCAAATTTCAACGCTAACAGGCAGCTTTTTCATTATAAACTCATTTTCCGGCAAATAAATCCAGTAATTTTATTGTCAGTTTTCTCTGTATTGGAAGATGTAAATGCCAAACTGTGCAGGTCATAATAAAAATACCCTCCATTCAGCCACATCTGCATGTCGTCCAAAATGATGTAACCAACTTCCCACCCCGTTCCCTTATTAATGTCAGCTTCACGTTGGGCGCTGAGCTACATAAACACCCACACACGTGTTAATAATGCACACGCAGCAAGACTATGTGAGACCCAAATGACCCGTGTGTGTTAAACTGACGCTCATATAATCCTGCATGCATCTCTTTGTTCCTCACGCTGCTGGGTCCCGACTGGGCTTGCTGGGGGGAAATGGAAGATCCACATGGAGCCTGTGACACAGCGGCCCTTTTCCCCAGCCGGTGGGACCAGAGGAGGCCGCCGGGTCCACCGCACATTAACTGGAACAGGTGCAGCGAGCGGGGACTTGTTTTTCTTCATCGGCTCCTCAGGAAATCATAAAGCAAATATATTGCTGGAGGACGGTTTTCGGGGTGCCCTGTGAGCAAACTGAGAGGGGAAATGGATCAACGAGCGGCCACCAGGGACAGTAAATCAACAGGCTAAAAGGAGAGCTGAATGTACTGTGGGGGCCCCAAGAGCCCGGCCCAAGGCCAGGGCCTCTGTCAGTCAGAGTCTGGTGTTAATGTCAAACCCAGCTGCGCTTGGCAGAACATGCCTATAAGGAAATGATTGAGCTGTCTGTGTCAATCGCGGTGCTCCACTAGAGGCCATCATGTCACAGGCCAGCCTTTTGGAGAACTTCAAGGTTTAATGTTTGGACAGACTTTCTCTTTCACATCAAAAACAGATCTCATGGCCTGCTAGAATGCATCTCGTTTTTGTGGAAGTAATATAAAAGTAACTCATCTTTTACTAAGATATGCTAAAAAGATTCCCCGTGTTTGGAGTTAGAGTTCATCGAAAATTGATTTGTCTTGCCTATTTAAGCTTCAGAAATATCTCTGTGCCTCTCTATCAAACGCTTCAGTGCACACAAATTTCTCAGTGACTGGAGAGTGTTTCTCTCCCTGCTACTGCACTTAACTCAATCATCGTCAATCAGGACCATATGGTGTTTCTTGCCCGGCTGCCCCTCCCCTGCCCGCCGCCTTCACCACTGCATGCTGCGCCACACACACACTCGCCTTTTCTCTCGGTTAGTTTACAAATTAGAGCAGCTGAGGTTCGCTGCTACTTCATTCAGGATCGCTTGGCCACAGAGGACGGTTTCCTGTGAATGGGGCCTTATTATGAGTTGGAGACACAAGGCCATTTTTTTCTGATTGAGTGTTTCAACACATCATATAAGGAAACAGCTGGACTACAAATTAAGATGTTTTCTGTGGCAATGATAAATATGCTGTTTGGAGTAAGAGGGAGACACAAAAATTTCTAAACATTTTTTTTTCCACTTTTTTTTTTTGGCACAGATGCTTTTACCACAAACACAAATAAAAAGGAAGCTCAAACGTCTTAAACCTATACAGTAAAACCAAGATCATTATTGGTCTTCCGTGTGAGCATTTTGCTTAATCGTCCACTATTTTCAAAACTGCTGGCATAGAAAAAAAATGAAGGGCATTGTGCAACTTGACATCTGTTCTTGAACAACACTTCAACTGAACTTCACGTGTTTTACTTAAAAACTTGCTCATATATTAATATGACTGTTTGTGAGAGTTGACAAAGTGAAAAGGTGGTATATTAACTAAAATATTGTCATAAACCACAATGTATGTTCCAGATAACATTCGTGACCCTTGAATGTTATAACATGTTGCTTTGCTACAAATTTAAGTTTCAAACAAACTTCACTGTGACACCTGTAAATAAATAGTGCAACTTCATGCATTGAGCCATCACCTACTTAGTAAATGATTAATCTGTAGGTAATTTAGCCATGAATACAGGCATTTGGGGAGTATTAAAAACATTTGTGAACAAGAACCATTACACAGAAGGTATGCAGTTTTGCAGACATTTTTTTTTATTATCAAGGTTAATTTATGAATCAATATCCAAGGATTTGAACATCTCAGGACTCTTCCAAGCGCATATGCTAACTCTGGAGGAGCTGCAGAGCTGCAAATCTATTACTTTTTCCTTTGTGAAGAAGTGGCAATAGGAAACCATTCTTGAAAGTAATATACGGCATACAACAAAGATGCAACTGGTGCTCTGTTAAAAATTAAACCTTCTGGCCTCCATGGAAAGCATTGTACGGACGAAAGCTCAACCTGCACATGTGCCTGAACACATCATCAGCACGATAAAACATAGTGGCGGCAGCATAATTCTTCTGGAATGCTTTACTTAAGCAGAAACCGGGAAGCTAGTCACAGTTGTTGGAAAGATGATTGGAGCTAAATAGAAGGCAATTCAGAAAGAGAAGCTGTTACAGGCTGCACTAAACCTGAGACAAGTTTAGTGCCCTCCTGAAAGGTTCAACTCTCAGGAGGGCAACAACCCTAAACATACAGCCAGATCAGCAGTGGAATAGTTTAGATCAGTGTATATTCATCTGCTTGATTACTTCAGTAAGTCCAGATCTAAATCCTTCTGAAAATCTGTGGCAAGATTTGAAAGTTTTCCATCTGAACTGATAGAGAAAGAGCCTTGAAGGATAACTAACTAATAGGGCATGAAATTAACTGGCCTTCATTCAATGAGTGAAACAAACTAGTTAAAACCAGTTGATGTAAACTTTTTTTTGAACAGCTGCATGACAACTTAAACACTAATAACACCTGAAACAATGAGGCTGCAAAACAGGAAGCTCAGTTTGAGTCATAGCACCAAACCTGTCAATGCACTGCAGAACTGTTTTTAAAGTTTTAAAAGTCCCTATAAATCTCTGTTAAGAAGAGACAAACATGATGTTAAGCAAACTAGCATAATGTTTGCTACTTTATTTAGTAGGTCAAATTGAGCTTGTTCTTTTAAGGTCTGACCCTGAGTTCTGGATGAGAAAACATCCTTTACAGGCAGACATTTTTATGTCTGGTTTCATCAGAATAACTTCAGATTCATCCATCCTGGCAGTTAAAGAGCACTTAATTGTCGGAAAGTTACAGAAATGGTCAGATCTAACTCCTTTGAATCCAAAGGGATTATGGTGCGAGAAAAGGGATTTAACTCTGCTAGACAATCCAACAAGCACTTTACATGGCTAAGCAAACATGCCTGAGGGCAGGACAATTAACAGAAAATGTAGGAATTATCTAGATAGTTAGTTTGATTGGCAATATCCATCATGGGTGAAAGGAAAAACACCAACTCACGAAAATCTCAGGATAGACATTACAAACCAACACAATAATTGTTCATTCTGGTGAATGGAAACAAGTACCGGTAACTGCTTTGCAAAACTGTTTCCCCTTTATGCATTCGAGGTACAGTGACAGTAATTGAGGATTTCCACTTCGGCATTTACAGGTAATTACATGGTAAAGCCCTGTATAAACACCGGTTTAATAAAAGTGCAGCCACTGCAGTCAGTTCTCTGCATGTAACAGAGCCAGATATCTATTGTCTGTGATTTGAAGTCCAGGAAGAGTAACGTGTGGTTTGGGAGAAAGTGATTGTTTCAACGAGCTCAGTAGGTATTTTGCAACTTAAACGAAAAAACTTGAGCCAAAGAGAAGTGAAACTACTTTCGGGGTTGCGCTGCAGGAGCAGCTGGAAGGCAGCCTGTTCCAAGATTCATGTAACAGGAAAATAAAAACGGCACTTCCCCATTTTTACACTATATGCAATTTCACACCAAATAATAAAAAAAAACATGCCTATTGCAGAGGAAAACGGTAGTCCGTGACTAGCTGGGTTTCACAATTTTTAAAGTTTTTCTTCATCCTCAGTACCTTCCGGAGTGAGTGCTTAAACAGGATCACTTTTAAGGTCATTAGTTGGTTATAACTCATAATTTCTTCAGAAAACTATATTGATACCGCAGCATCTTTACTTCCCCATTCTGATAATGACACATTGAGACGGTTTCCTGTTTTAATATCATCACCATCGCAGGCTGCCAAAGTGAGACAAAGAAAGATTGACAAAAGTTTAATAAGCTCTTATGGAAGCGTTGCGCTTGTTCTGCAGACGTTGATGGAAAGAAGAAACCTGTGACAATTATTTTGAGGAATAAGCATGACATAACCATAGCAACCAAGCTGAAAACTCTTTAAAACTGACGTTAAAAGTAAATGTTGGCCCACATGACTTTGAAGAGGAGAGTTTTCAGGCTTTTTTTTTTTTTTAGCTAACCCTCAGCTCCGCCTGTGATGTGCAGCCAGGCTGGATATTTTGAGGGGAACTATCAGCAGTCCCGAAGAGGCCCAATGTTATTCTTTCTGCCCTGTAGAGTGGCAGAGACGAGCTAAATGTCTACCCATAAATTTGGCTCGGAGTGGGTCTGCTGCTGGCTGAGCATCAGTGGGGTGTACCAAGTGTGTGCCAAAGAGCCAGGCCTCTTCTTCTTACCACAGAACTGCTCATATATCTTCCTCCTCACTTCATTTCCACCCGTTCTCCACACGTTCTGCACCTGAAATCAACATTACCAGGAATATTTTAGGATGGAATACTGAAACAATATACTTCATTGTTTAAACGCCCAACTGATTTTGATACACAATTGCTGGTTACCAAAATTAGGATAGAATCATTCCACATAAATTGCTGTTTCTTGATCTTGAAAAAAGAAACATTTTTGTTTATACAAAGTCTAAAAGGGCCCTAATAGCTAATTTGACATGCTGCCTCTGTTAGCTATCAGTGCAACAGAAGACAGTAAGAGGTCTTATGAAGTTGCAAATTTGCTAAAAAAAAATTGCTTACTATTTCAAGAAGGGCATTGCTTAAAACTTAATATATTATGACAACCTCATTTCCCTTTTCAGTGTAAGTCTAACACACACACACGTATACACGCTCACTGTTCTAGGACAGCTTATCTGTCACTTACAGTTTTGGTATTTGCGTAACTCTGTAGATGTGCCACAGTTGACACCAAGCTATTTATGAGTCATGTTCATCAACCTTAAAGTCATTAGAAAAAAAAAAAAAAAACACTGTATATAACAGTATAAACATCCTTCACTTTTTGGAATTTGAACTTCTGTGAAATAAGTTATATTTAATAACAAAATTAACAGAAAAATACCTATAAAGTGATTCTTTTGGTTTATTTTGGTCTTGCTTGAGAATGTTTGACAACTGAAAAACACCTAATCTATAAGTAAAAATTTTTTTTGTGAATTTTAATTTTAAAAAGTTTCATTATGAAATAATTGTTAAAAAGAGACTTTTTGTCTTCGTTCATCTTTAAGATAAAAAAGGGCAATTTTTTTTCACATTTCACACGTTTTTGTACTTCCATTTGAGTCTCTACTGCCTCTATAAACAGCCAAAGCACTTAAAAGAACTACCCAGCTGGTTTTTGGCAACATGTACATGTTTTTTGTTGCTTGGAAAATGAACTGTTTCAAAAACCTGTGGAATGGGGCGTGCAGTGGTGGCGTAGGGGTTAGCGCGACCCACATTTGGAGGCCTTGAGTCCTCGACGCGGCCGTCGCGGGTTCGACTCCCAGACCCGACGATATTTGCCGCATGTCTTCCCCTCTCTCATTACCTCCTTCCTGTCAGCCTACTGTCTAATAAAGGGACACTAGAGCCCACAAAAACAACAACAACAAAAAAACCTGTGGAATGTAATGTCACAAATCAGCAGACACTGCCCCTCACCTGGCAACCCCAGTGAAGCCCAGCCTGTTACCTAGCAACCCCAATGAAGCAACTCAATTTCCAAAAAATTTGGTCAGCTGGTTTTACTGCTGTATGTGCTGTACAACGGCTGCTGGAAAAGATGTGTTTTGTTGTTGACTTACCATGCAGAAACCAATTGTTGGCATTCTTGCTGGTTGTGCAGAAGGCTCCACTTCTGCTTTTCAAAAATGTATGGTTGTATAATCGTGCATCTGTTTGAATGTGCGAGTATAAATGTTGAGTTTGGAGTCGTGGCCAGCAGTAGCTTCTTTGAATTTAAAGTGACAAGACACCCCAAGGTAGCTTGTTCTGAAAGGAGTTCGAAATGGGCAGATAAAAAAAATCTCAATATCTCAGAATAATCTAGTGCAAAAAAGGTAATGAACATATTTAGCTTAGCACATACATACAAATATCCTATGGGCCATGTTGAGCATA
>CAEGAG010269538.1:0-47559 GCA_903067065.1 Brachyrhaphis terrabensis | reverse complement strand
AGACAGACAGACAGACAGACAGACAGACAGACAGACAGACAGACAGACAGACAGACAGACAGACAGACAGACAGATAGATAGATAGATAGATAGATATTTAAGTAGATATATTTCTGCATACATATAAATCGATAGTATAACTTACTAATCTAACCTTTTCCTTAAAGCTGCAGTATGTAACTTTTTATGTTCATATTTGTTTGATTGCTTGTAGATTTAATTCATAGATTAAATTATACTGGACTGTATTTTCTATTTTTTACTAATTGGTCGATTTGGATTTTATTTAGTAGTGACAGAGTAAAGGGACTGGACAGAAATGTATACCTTAGTTTTCCTATTTTTAAGTTTAGTTTACTTTTGCAAGGCACTGCCCTAATAAACTTTTCAGAATAAATAAAACTGATTCCGTGATGTTTTCTAAAAAATACAAACACAGAGACTCTGAACACTAAGCTGACTTTCTTTACATAATATAAACTATGCAGGAACAGACAGATGGGAGGGCACTGCAGAGGAATTAACGTGATATAAGAGAGAGGAAACGACTACATAAATTCCATCACTGCAGAGAGATCAGTAGATGAGTGGAAGCATTTGGTGATTGAAGGGGATTAATGGATTATTAACAAAGCCGTCTGCTGTCAAAGCCTCCATCATCAACATTGATTTGTGTTTAGCTGTTTTTTATGCTGGTATCTGTGCTGGTGCCTTTGTCTCACTGTCAGTCAGCTGATGAAGGAACAGAAAAAGTTTGAGATCCAGCAACATGATGTTCAGAGTCTTCAGCAGCAGAAGAGGTGAGTTGAAAAAATATCAAGATGAGGTTAAGCTATCATTGGAATGTAATTTGACTTATGTGAAGAGTGAAGATCTGTGTATTCAGGGATGTTTGCTGGCATTGCAAAAACGTTGCAGTTTAATCTCTTCACAAAGCAGAAGAAGGCTCTTGTTCATTCCTTTTTACTTTCTTCCAATTCAGACATATACATTCATTTTCTTAGTATTTGATAGAATTACTCTGTTCAACCTGAGTCCAATGTTTTGGTTGTCCTTCCACAATCGTCTCACTGTAATTTTCTGGTGTTTTGTCCATTCCTTTAGACAGAAGTGGAGTAGCTGAACTGATCAGTCTTGTAGGTCGTCTGACTAACATACACTTTTGCTGCTCGATTTAAAAATTTTCTGTGGGACTGAGACCAGGTCTTTGTGATGATCACCACAAAACAAATACTGTTTTGTCTTTAAGATACTTTATTACCTATGATATGATTCTGATTAGATCCTATGTGGAAGACGCTCTTGTGCCCAAGCTTTATGTTCCTGACTGATGACCACGGATATTGCGTCAGTATTTCTGCAATAGTCTTTTCCCAATGGTGCCCGCACCCCCACGGTGTAAGCTTCCCCACTTCAGGGTCCTCCTGTATAAAGCGTGCGTACGCACAAAAAATGTGCGGGGCCATATTTTATGCACAAGTCGGCATGTATAAAAATGAACGTAAATATTTGCAAACTTTTTACCTGCTTTGACAATGTGCGGCAGCCACGCAAACTGTTTTTGTGGACAAAAACAAACTAGAAAGCACCAAAAGTCATCTAAAAACACTGAAATCTGAAACCATTCAGTGTTATTTAACCCAAGAAGCATCAAACCTGATGTTTTTCATAATTTTAATCTTTTATTGTTTAAACGTAAGTGATGAAACTGAGCCACATGTATCCTCAGACAATAACATAACACACACACAAAATAAATAAAATAATAAAAGAGTGGGAAAACCTCACTCGAATGTAAATAATGCATTTCCTAAGTTTTTGTCTCATAAAAATGTAACGGATTGGTCTGAGCGCCAAAGTGCATTAAATGCATGTTATCTGTGGGACACTTTGATTTACACTGAAAAAGAAAACAGAGTTGGATGAGCAGATTAATTCCAAACATGTTAGGTTTGATTATTCTTATGATAATTCTTAACAATGTGTGTAGACAATCACACAAAGGTGGAACATCTTGGAACTGATGGAGAACATCGCCCATTGAAGCATTCGGAGAGAGCTTGTGTTCAGAGACCATATTGATCTGCTGGGAAATGTTGATGATGGTTTATTAGCATGTAGCTTGCACGGACTGATCATCCTGGAGCTCTGAGCAGAACTTAAAGAAGGAGTCGTGTGTTACTGGTGCCGGATCTACTAATAGAAAAATGTAATAAATTTCATCGAATAGAATTGAAATTTCTGTATTACTGTTTGCATGGGCATCGTTCAGGGATGTTTCAAAAATCATACTTATCTGCTGAGATAGATAGGATTGTTGTTGCAAATGACCAATGTAGACTTCATCTGGAAAGAGGGAAAGAGCACAAACCAAACAAATTCTAAATCAGTTTTGATGGACTCAATCTGCCCAGTTTCTGCAGAGCAGGTAGACAAAAAGGACATTTTGTCCAAAAGAATAACTGGAACACTGAAAAGGTTTTAAACAGTTTTACTGGTGTGAATGTAAACCTTGTCGTAAAAGCTCTTTGTTTTTTGTTTTTTTTATTTTTGTTTTTTTCTACAGTTGCATGGAGGTGACCACTGTGTTTGGAGAAGAAAACAGGAGATGTAAACAGTCAACCTTCATTTAACCTTTCCTCTAACTACGCCTCCAATTATATTTCCTTTTTGCTAGTTTTCCCACAAATATGAACATTCCTTTGTCTTCCATCCTCATCGTGATTTTTTCCATTCATTTCTCTGGGTGGCTGCTCTTGCCTGTGGGAAGCTCACATGTGTGCCCACACCAGTGCATTTGCTATGAGCACGCTGACCTGGTGGACTGCCGCAATGGCAAATTTGAACATGTACCCAGGGGCCTCCCTCACGGTACGTGGCTGCTGAAGCTCGGAGGAAACAATCTGAGCATCATAGAAACCCGAACCTTTATTGGACTGTGGTCCCTGAGGGTGCTGGTGCTGACCAACAGTCACATCAAAGAAATACAAGCACAGGTAGGCAGAAAGAGATGGAAGAATAAGGGCAAAAGCATTAGCTGAGAATTGACTTAAATACATTTGATTGAAAAGTGGAGATACTTAAGCTTAGGTTCACATAATTTCCCACAGACATGATGGGTATGTCACGACCATGCAAGGATAAATGTGTTAGATAATGGATGGATGAACAGCATGGGTCCGCTTCAGAAAATGCATGGCATCATGAAGAAGAACATTGAATGTAAAGATTTAAACAAAGGAAGTCACCAGCCAGGAAACTTTGGCTTGGGGACAAATAGGACCTGAAAATTGACAAAGACCCTGAGTACATCATCAAATTAGTCACCAAGTGGCATAATTTGTGGGTCAAGCTGCTTCGGTTTGTCCGAGCAAGATGTCCAACAAACATCACTCATTTATACAAGTTCTGCTGGAAGAAATAGGCCAGAATTCTATTGGAAGGACTTAAAAGTGTCAAATGTAAAGTAATCACCAAAACAAGCAGTCATTCACAAGACAGAAACAAAAGCAGATCATGACAAGGGTGCAGATAAAATATTGTTTCTAAGAATTAGAGATGAAAGAAAAGGAAACTGGAAACTGAATTGAAAAAACTACTATCTTGCTCGACTTAATATTCAGTGGGACAGAAATAACTTAAAAATTATTATTTAAAGAATAAGAAGTTTCTCATCTTTGTATTTGCAGGCTTTTTTTTCTTTATCCTTCCTTGAAAAGTTGGATCTCAGCTGGAATCAGATATCGAATCTCCCTGTGGACTTCTCCTCCAGCTTGTCTGCACTCAAGGAGCTCCGACTGGAGCACAACAATTTAAATTATATATCTGGATTCAGGTACCTGTATGAGTTTCACAAAGATGCAGATTTTTGAGAGAGAACATTTTCAACTCTTGCTATATTATAACAAAAAATATTTTATTTTATTTAGATTTTATGGAATACAGCAATACAGAGTTGTGCATAATTGTGATGTGGGTAGGCAGTTATACAAGAGTATGTTGTTTCAACATACATGTATGCTATTCCTCCAACAGGAGTTTAAAAATTAAAATAAAATGTAATAGAACACAACATTTTTCAAATTTGTGTTCATAGAAAATGCTGAAAACCATGTATCAATTTCCTTTTCCTTTTAATCATGCATGTGTTTGTGTTGGTTTATTACTATAGAAAATTCACCCATGAGAAAATTTAGATTTTAGGTATATGATTTTTGCTACTTTAAAAGCTACCTAAAAGCTGGCAAAAACTCCCAGTGTTTAGGGTCAAAGTGAATAACAGACCGTGATAAATAATTTAATCTGAGCGATGTACTAAAGAGGTGATGATGATGTCCTAGACCAGGGGTCTGCAACTCCAGTCCTCAAATGCCGCCCTCCTGCCACTGTTATCCAACAGTTATCCAACAGTCATTCCTGCTAAAACAAACCTGAATCAATTGAACGAGCTATTCATTTTAAACGGGTATGGTTCGTGAACAGGACATGCCAGAAAGGAAACTAAGGTGTGTTGGAGCAGTGATGCATCCAAAAGTTTGCATATGCAGATCCCTATTCTAGACTTTTTTTTCTGTTTTTGAGTTTTGGACAATCTCATACAATACATTTTGTTTTCATCCTTCAAGCTTGGAACATTTGGACAACATGGAAAAGTTGGACCTCAGTTATAACCAGCTGGTATCTGTTGGCCCTGGGGTGTTCAGGGGCCTCTCTAGGCTGAGACAGCTCTTTCTACACAACAACAGACTGACAGTGGTGGAGCAAGGCAGCCTTGATATGTTGCCTGGACTTGAGGTAAATAAAGTCGATATAAACTGTAATTAACTACTGCAGAGATGGGCAACTCCGGTTGTAAAAGGCTGGTGACACATCCAGCTTTAGATGTGTTGCTGCTCCAACACACTTCAGTCAAATAATTAGCAGGACTCTTGAGAACTTGACTGAATACTGGAATTATTCAGCAATTTTATGTAGGACACATCGAAAAGTTCTAAATCACCAGTGAGCCCATCCCAGAATACTGGCGCTTGAGGAATGACTTTGGACACCACTGATCTAGGAGTTCTGTTTGAATTTCGAGATCAGATTTTAAAAAACCTGCGCCCACTGACAGCTGGAGTTAGGCACAAGCACCCCTTGAAATCCCACAAAGAAAAGCCTGTTATATACAGGATGGATGAATATAAAAATAATAAGTGCATAAAATCAATCCTTAGGAACTGTCAGAATACATTCTAGGATAAAACAATGGTAGTTCACTCTGTCCTGAGTAAAAAGAATGGTAGTAATAATTAAGAGTGTAAAATGAATGTAAATCAGACATGTGGACGTCTTCTCTTATGATTTTGAAAACAATTCTCTGTGTACAAAGTTTGTGCCTGTGTGTCTGTCTAGGTGCTGCAGCTGAGTAACAACAACATCTCCCAGATAGACTCTGACGCTCTGGCTCCTCTCTATAGTCTGGCGATTCTTAATCTGGAAGGAAACAACTTGCATCACCTGAAGTTTAAGACCTTCATCAGTCTTCATACAACAGCAACACACATTCAGCTTTCAGGTTATCTAGAACTTTTCTGAAAGGTTATTCTCTGGCCATTTTGGACTTTATTGGTAAATTAATTTACTGGTAAGGAGGCAACAAAAGATTTGGCGTAGGCACTTTCACTCAGTGATGGCATAGATACAAGTTACTTCATTTGTTACTTTTAGCACCTCCTGACAACAACCCTACACTACTTCAATATAAAAAATACATTGAATTTTGCCAATACTTACTTAATAGCAAGTCATTTCATAATGGTTACATCAACAATGTGTCTCTACTTATAAGGTGGAACTGAAGGGGAGATTGTATAATGGTTACAACAGTCCAAAAAAAACAAACCAACATGTTTTTTGTGTGTTCCACTATTGTCTGGAAAACTCTAAATAGGATTGTAGATCCCCCACCAGCCTCCAGGTTCTGTGTTATGGCCCTGTGTTTGCTGTCAGACTGCAGTGCACAACGCTTCTCGTACGGCTCCACCACTCAGATGGCTACTGCACACACCTGTGACACTTATCTTAATCGTAATGATTATAATGCTGTTTAGTTGTGCAACTTTACAGACACATTCATTCGTGGCTATTTTTATCTTAAGCTAGGCTGTTAGCAATATGCCAACTTTAGTCACCAGAAATAACAGTCCGTGCTTGTCAAAGACAGAACTACCACTTTGTGTCAACCTATACTAGAGAAAAAAATATATATATTAAAGTTAACATGACACATGACAAATAACTTACATGAACTTAATTTCTTTTTTTTAGTTGTACTACTTGATTTAGTACTGCTTACTTAAAATAAATTAGGTTTTCTTACTCACTAATCTTAAACTTATTTTGCTTAATATTTTTTAAGTAAAGTGAACTAATTAGATTTTACAGCATACTAAATGGCCTGGATCAGGGTTTGAGACACATGATGTCTTAAAGGTTTATTTTTGAATATAAAAATGACTAAACAAAAAAAAACAACAACTTTCAAATCAAACCACATATCAGTTTGACATTTCCTTGCAGGTCCACTGCAACCTCCACACAAGATGACACCTTTAGGGAAGCACATTGGTCCAAAGAGAGACCGTAGAAATGCAGTGATTTACTTAAGATAAAAATAAGTTTAGATTGACTTCTTTCCCTTCACAAACTTGGAGATTAGAAATATCTTTAATTTATAAAACAGAATAGTAGAAGTCAAACAAATTTTGAAAGTAGAACTTTCTTGTTTCTCTCTCACTCTTATTTTTTACCATCTCAGGCAACCCTTGGAGCTGCGACTGTGAGCTACATCGTGTCTTCAGCAAGATCTTACATGTTCGCTACCTCCATATTGACGACTACCGAAATGTGACCTGCAAGGACCCCCCACAGCTAGTGGGGGCTTCTCTGGCCTGGGTGGACAGCCAGCTCTGTATTGCGGAGACGGCCACTGTCCTCGTCATTACCGTCACTGTCCTGGTGACTGTGGTGGCAGCTGTGGTGATGGCAGAGAGAAACAGGAAGAAAAGTCGTGGCAAGAACTGGGATGCTGACTCACAAAGTCCCCCATCTTAAAAAAATGTTTTATAACTCATGTACATTTTTTACCCTGTTTGCTTTTAGTACAGAAAAAGAAGGCTGTAAATATACATCTGCTCAGACTTATGAAGACTGACTTTGGACCTGCTGCATTCCCTCCAGCAGTAGGACAATACTGTCTCAGATTTCTTTCTCATTTTCAAAATCAGAACAGGCAGCTGCTCAGGCCATCACTGGTCCAATTTTTTACAAGAAGTCCACTGCAGGGTAGCTTGAGAAAGACAGAATGCTACTGAAGTCAAATAGTCATCCTAGATGTTGCAACTATCTCTGGACTCATTAAATATGCTTAAAGCAGTGTGATGGGTGTTTAGGACCAAACACCCACCTACTCTAAAGCAAGTACGACTAATTATTGATTTGTAGGATTTTCAGCTGTTTTACCTAATCACAGAAAACTTAGGCATGCTGACAAGAAGCAGCTAGAAATATGTCTGTTCTAATGGATTAACTGGACATGAAATGGCAAAGTGCTTGCATCTGTGACCACACAGATCCAGAATTTAGCTTAACTTCAAACATTTTAAATAAAATATATTGCTCTTACCATTTTAAAGAGACTAAAAGATTTAAAAAAAAAAAAAAATCTCTCAGGTTTTATCCACCTAGATAGCATAAGTCTGTGCACCTATAATTTCCAATTCATGTCATGTTGCAGGCATTGGGGGATGTTACCCCCCACAGAGTCAACGTGTGCAGCAGCGATGGAGACGTGCTACTGTGGAGAGCTGCACATCCGTATGTGTTTAGAATCATAGCAGCAAACCAGTAAAAGGCAAAGAACTTTGCGTCGTTTTCTAAACAAACCAGGTGAGTTGAGTAATGCTGTTGGACGCACATAAAGTTAACTAAGTGATGACTAGCTGTTAAAAATAAGCTACTAGTTGTGTTATCTATGTTCAGAGGGGGTTACATTTACTTGAGTCAACTTTTTGGAAATAAAAGGTACTCTATGAGTAGTTTTGCTGCACTACTTTTTATAGTTACATAAGAAACATTATGAACTACTGATACTCTTCGATGAGTTTAAAGAAATAGACTTCAGAGATTGAAAAGATTAGATTCTTGGATTTCTGCAAAGTATGAGCTAATGCTTATGCAAATTTCAACAAAAATAACTCGGCATTTTCTATATGTCACTGTTTACATCAGTATCATTTATTTTGTTTTAATAAACAAGGTAATTTTATTTGAACATTACATACATTTTTTTAATGTAAATATATTAAATTAAAAGCCTGTTTACTTTTCAATTGGACTTAGTTCCGGAGTTTGACTGAAGCTTTCTAAATTATGATTTAGAAAATGTTTTTAGAATATTTATTTTACAATTCTGTAAAATAAATATTTTTTAGTTTGGGGTTTTTTCTGTCCAGTGGATGTTGTATTAAGTACATGAAGTTGTTTGTTCTACAGATGGAGATTTACTGATTTAAAGCATTCTGTTGTAGTTTTAGCTGTAATGTCTCTTTGTTCTGATAGAATGTGGATCTTTGAACCAGTGTCAAGTCTGTTGCAAATGTGACAGGTTTTCTTCCAGGATTGAACCCTAGTTTCATCATTCATCATTTTTCATAATTCAATCAACTCTGAATGAATACTGAATAAGTGAATATTTATGCAATCACTTATTTTATGCTATTTTTGATTGTCATCAGTTTTCACTTTAACATAAAAAGTAGTTTTTGGTGCACTTTTCCAAAAAAGTGTATGAGATCCAAAGTGTTGAGAACCTTTTAGAGGCATTGTAAGTTATGCACAGCATACTGTTTTTATTTATAAAAAAAGTATTTCATGTATCATTTTCTGCATTGGTCTATGAAATAAAATTTTAAATAACAAATTGTGGTTGTAATGTGACAACATGTAAAATGTTTTAAAGATATGAATGCTTTTACTGGAGATTATTTTATTAATCATGTCTTTTTATGTGTACAGTTAGCTCTGACAGCCAATCTGGAGTTATTCAGTGGGTGCGTTACTCACCCTGGCTCATCAGCACAATTAATTCAATTTGGACTAAAAACTGAAAGCCAGTCAAATATAAACTGGATAACATGTTTGATCTTGTTGAAAATTTTTAAGGTGTTTTCCACCTGTCAAAATCTTTAACATTTTACAGTGATATTATAGTTGGTAGTTAAATTTCCCATTATTTTTCTACTAATTATTTTGTTCTTCATGGCTGATCGGCTTCATTTAGAGTTAGTTTTTATTTGACTGAATAATTTACTTTTCATTTTCTGTGCACTTCTCTCACTGACCATTAAATTAGAATACTATTTGCTAATGATAAGAGTTTACCTGACAGGATATGGGAATAACTGTGCAGTGATAGCACAGTAGAAGGTTTATATGCCATCACAGATAGAGTCACATGTTCTATTTGCCCTTGTTTTTAAAATGAACAGAACAGACAGGAACAATGAGGATTAGTGGGAGATTAATTTCCATGCACTGACTGATGGCAAGAATTTAGACTCGAGCTGAGAGACGAGTGCTGGAATTATCTTCTTTCTGGATTACATTTACAGTAAAAACTCTTATCTCTTCCACTCAGGAGAGTTTGGTTTAGCTAGACAAGATTGGAAAAAGGGGAGAAATAAATACTAGCTAAACGGATGATAAGCAGTGTAAATTTTGTCCATGCACAGTTCTGGAATCAGAAAGTCTAAAGGCTTTTAATTACACTGTATGCACAATTATTATTTTGATCATAAGACATTTTTTATGAATATTTTCTAACTCCAAGCTGGATAAACTTAAATGGCTTTAATCATAGCAAAGGATGTGTAGTCAGTAGGAGTGAGCCCCAAGGAGGTCAAGACACTATCCCAAGGTGTGCATGAATATTAAGCAGCTTCTTTAGGCAAAATGGCAAAAAATAAAAAATAAATAAATTATCTTACTTATCTTACTTAAAAGCCAAAAATAACCTAACGTGTCTCAGAAAGATGCTGCACTTCCTGAAATTGATAAAATATTGCAGCATGATCACAAAAAACAATCAAATGTTTTGTTGTAAATAGCCATCATGGTCAGAGGAAACAAGTTGAGGAAAAAAAAGGCAAATTAATTACCAATGCTTTGAGAAGAATCAAGCATGAAGAAAAACTGAATCCCGTAATTTTAACCTACCTGGAGTAACTAGAAGATGTTCAGAACTCAGAGATATTGACAATTTCAGGAGTCGGGTTTCAGCCTAGACTGGGCCCAGAAATTTCTGAAGATTCTTCAAAGATTTTATGAATGAAATGAGCAACCATCTTGCATGACCCATGGGGAGCTTCAGAAGACAGACAAACATAAAGGAAACACAGAATCACTAATTAAAAAGCGTTTTCCATGTTAGAACATGGAAGAAATGACTCCTTTAGTTGCAGGACAGAGCAGGACAGAGCAGGACAGAGCAGGACAGTGGCCCTTGAGGACAGGAGATTGACACCCCTGTGTTAGAGCCTTCGTTAGTTCTGCTGGTACAAATAACTCAAAGTGTTCTGGAGAAAGATCCAGGGCACAGGTTAAGCCCTTCAAAATCTGGCTCTCGCACTGCACACTTCTTTCTTTCATGTGGGAAAATCCCATTGGTGAAAAAATGGCGACCTCCATGGGTGAAAAATAGAACAAAAGATATAAATTTTTGAAGTAATTATGAGTTTTGCCGTATCACAAACAGCAATTTTTTAATTCATATAAAAGTCAACATATTTAGGCCAACATGTTCAACTAATTCTGGATACCTTTAATAAAAGTGTTAAGTACTGCTCCATTAGTTTTCACACTATGACTGACAATGTTTTTCATGACAGCAAATATATTCAAAACTGTAACAACAACTACTGTTGCTATTGTCAGGAGCAACAGTAGTTCAATAATATGATTGTTACCACCTTTATTGATCTATTTTAAAAGGTAACTCCAGTCACTGGTAGTTCTTCTGATGCCTCATTAAAGTTACTTTAAACTGTAGGAATGGTTTCATGAAACGTTTTAGTTTTCAAGCCAACACCATACCTGTCCCAAACCTTGCAGGAGTTTTTCTTTCTATTTTTGTGGGTGTGTTAGGAATTACTTAGTTAAACAAATTTTGCAACTTATCAGGAGTAGGTGGACTTTGTCTGCTAAACACAGAGGCCTGGAAGAGTGTGTCAATGTTTGTGTAGTTCTCAGTTCGACAATGAACGCCATCAAGGTAATGGTTTGTTGATTTTCTGTATTACATGTTTTATTATTTGTGTTTTACTCAATTTCTGGTTGCTGTTTGTTGCAGATTTTTTGCTTTTATATTACTGTCTCAGAGCTGAGTGTCATCAGCATGACTGCTGAGGTTCCATTGAAACGCGTGAGTGACCTGTTGCTTTGTCCTGATCTCTGGAGGTTCTAAAACATAACCAGCTTCTTTCTGTCTCTCCACAGAATTCCCATCAGACAGCAGCCAGCCAACAGGGTAGGAAGCTTGTGATTGGGTTGCATATGAGATTGTTCTCAGCCAAGTAGAGGTACTTTTTCTTTTGTAGGGAAATGTTAAGTGGAGCA
Organism: Brachyrhaphis terrabensis; assembly: GCA_903067065.1. NCBI lineage: Eukaryota > Metazoa > Chordata > Actinopteri > Cyprinodontiformes > Poeciliidae > Brachyrhaphis > Brachyrhaphis terrabensis. Next base: position 35,903 of record CAEGAG010269538.1, on the reverse strand, counting down.
CCAGGCCTAGTCAATAGTTTATGTATGTCATAATAGACAGTAGTCCAGATAACATCAGTCTGCAGAATATGCGAGCTGCTTGGACCTCACAGACAAGAACTTGCTCCTATTCGTAATATTTTCAGAACAACCACTTTCCATCCAGACATACAGTTTTTAATACAACCATTTGATTTGATTTGATCAGTCTACAGCAAATATATCTCACTATCAGGAGGGTGATATTGGGATATAGCCATGGTAATGGTTTACCCACTATTTATACAGAAGAGGATAAACAGAAAAAGTAATGTGATTTGTCACCACAACATCAATACAAAAAACCAGAACATCAAAAAAAGAAAACCATCTATTTGGTAGAACCCAGTGATGCAATCAATGACATCACTCAGACATTTAAAAACAAGTAATTTACCATAAATGTACCTTGAAACAAAAACATTCATAAACATCCAATGGTCAGGAAGCTTTAACTAAAATATATACATACATGCTGCAATAGACTGTCGACCTTCCCAGGGCGTACCCCGCCTCTCGGCCAAAACGTTTGCTGGAGATAGGAGGTGCACCAGCACCTCCCGACCCCATCAGGGACAAGGTGTACAATGGGATGGATGGATGGATATACATAGACGTAAACTGCAACATAATCCTAAAACAAACAAACCCGGGATAGTGAGTGAAGCAACATTGCAACAGTAATGTTTAAGGTAACGCATTATGACCAATTATAGAAAGATTAAATGAACTAGAAATAAGAATAAGGGACAAACTGAACCACTTTCTCACCTCACCTCCCACCCCCTGGTCAATTAGTTGTCATAGGAACAGGATGGAAATCCGCCACAACATTCTTGTTTCCAGCTTTATACTGAACCCTGAAACAATATGGCTGTAATGATAGGTACCATCTGGTAATTCTTGCATTGGTTTCATTCTGTTCATCCACTGTAAAGCTCAATGGTCTGTCTGAAGTACAAATTCACCACCCAGCAGATAATACTTTCACGTGTCCAGAGCCCATTTTATTGCCAACGTTTCTTTCTCTATTGTGTAGTACCTCATTTCTCTGGGAAAGAGATTCAGACTTATGTACTGCACTGGTCTTTGGTCCATCACCTTGCAGCAACAAAGTTCCCAGATTTTGTTTGTGGTCGCAGCATTTTTGTTTGCATTAGTTTTTTGTGTTTATATGCTTTGGAGTTTGTATCATACATATGTTTGTTGCTCATTGGCACATGGCAGCCATTATACAAAACACCAAATCTCTTTTCTCTGTATTATTTTAAAACAAACTTTGTTGAAGTTTTTATTTAGCTTGTGGTCTGACTTATTTTACTCTCTACTATCCGCTTGGCACCACGTTTTGACAGGGCGTATTATTGTTCCTGTCAATGCTCAAAGACAACTCGGTTGCAGAACTATTCTTCAGACAACTTAACTTAGTGTTCAAACAAAGTAGTAGAAGGCGTAGATAGTGATGGAAGGCAGAAAGGAGTAAAAACAGGCAGGGCAGACTACCATACAACACAGGCCTGGCACTAAAAGCAGCAAACTTTGCAGAAAACTGCTATATCATAGAAAAGTGAAAACTGTAGTTGTTTCATGTTTCCCTCAAACTGCTAGTAAAGATATAAGTCTGAGTTATTTAAAATTATAGAAATTTCTTGATTTGAACTCAGTTTTAACCTTTACCTGTCTAGTACTAAAGCCTCTACTGTTGTTTCTGTGGTGCAGGAGGAGCTGTTGTTTTCTTCGCTGCACACCAGGGCATGCTGAGAGAGCTCCTGTTCAACCCAGTTATTTTCAATCAGGTGTTGGTGAACCAAGGCTCTGGCTATGACAATAACACAGGTGTCTTCACTGTTCCTCTTGATGGGATCTACCAGTTTGTGTTTGCTGCTCAGCTCTGCCGCGGTAACCACAACAACTTCTGGGCCTTTATGGTCAATGGAGTTCAAAAGATGCTATGTCATGCTCAGGTATGGAACACTAGACAACTCAGTCTCACTTTAGTAATAATAATAATAATAATAATAAAAATAAAAACTCAGTCTCACATACTACTTTGAATCTGCAGTGCACTATAGATTAAATCAGTAGAGCACTGCTGGCAGATATTTAGTAGCCACACAGGTACACCTACTAGAATGAAACAAACACACACTTGCATTCTATTGGCTCTGAGGTTGCCAGGGATGGCACTTTCTTGTTTTGAGTGCGAGCAGAATATGATTTGCAAGCGAGCAGAGAAGTTTGGAGATTTGATCCGAGCAGAGAGAAGTTTTAAGGTTTGAGAAAGCACAACGAAAGAGAGCAGAAGTTTTGAGGACGAACATTACAAGTTTCGAGAAGAAAGACATGAAGTACTGCTTTCAAATAAAAATGTAAGCACAGGTATTTAAAGTTTTGAGAACAAAAGACACAAAGTCCTGCATTCAGACAGAAAGTGTGTGCTCTTGACTTATGGCAGAAAAATGTTCCCATAGTTCAGAAGTTTTAGAAAAAAAGTCTGGAAACAATTGTTGCCAGTGGGACTGAAAACACCATGTTTTACTTTTAGGTGACTGGCGGCAACACATCCCTCAACACTTGTTATTTCATTGAGGAAATGAAGAAAGGTGTTCAGATCTGGATAAAACAATTTCAAGACAGCTGTGCCTGGTCAAGCACCACCTCAAAAACAATCACTTTCTCTGGTGTCCTGTTGGTTAGAGGGGGTGCCTCCATGCTGGGAGGAAAGTACGGCTCCTGCCCACTACCCAACCTGAGCTTCAGACAACAGTCCAGCGCTGCGGAAAAGACTATCAGCTTGTCCTGTATCATCATCACCTTTCAAATCATCTTGTTCCTGCTAAATTAATCATGGCAGTCAGATAACTGCTGTTCTAAATTTCAGCTTTCATTTGTGAGCACCTTCTCTTCTTTCTCTCATAAAGGATCTAGCTGTAGCCACTACATTTCCATTGAAAACTCTTTCCCCTCTTACAGATTTCTTCAGATTTTTCTTTAACATACTCAAATGTTACAGATTCCCACAGAAAGATAACCCAAGTAAATGCGAAAAGCAGTTTCTAAATTAAGATTGCACTGATCAAAAAAATCGCTTCAAACCAGTAGATGTAAACACGACTAATTCACATTTTCTTTTTGGCAATATTTAAAAATTTTTCTCCGAGTTTGCATCATAATTGGATAAAAACATTGCTGCTGATGTTTAAGATTCATAGCCAGTTACTGCAACTTTATCTCAATAGTCACATCCAGGCCACACTAAGCATAATGTTGTCAACTGTTGGATATGCATGACTGTTAAAAAAGCATAATGTAGACATTTTTAAAGAAATGCATTTAGTTCAGAGTCCATGTCAGACATGATACTCAGATGGGATTTTTTTATTGTCATTTGATAAATTTACTCACTTCTACAATGTTTTCAAGGTGAAAATGTCTTTACGTGTGCACAACGTAGTCAGATGTGAGAATTGTAATCCATCAAAAGGATGGATGAGCTGCACATTTTCCCATCACTGTTTAAAAAATCAGCCAAACACAGAACATATTCAGTTAATGTGACCCCTTGTTCTATTCCATATTGAAGGTTTGGACTTTGACATTTTTTGTACACAGACCCACCAGTGGATTGGAAAGTTCCCTTATCTTTAGCGCTTTAAGTACATATAATTTCCCCAGGAGACCATTGACATACATAAAGGGTATATGCTGCTTACGGTGTTAAAAATAGAATTGGTTAACAGGAAAACATGATTATTTTGGTATGCTTTCTCTGCCATTTTGAGAGTGCCAAAATGTTCTGCTACTCTAAATTATTAAATCACCAAATGCATATACTGATAAATAAATTCATAAATTTTCCAAAGGGCCATTCAATGTATTTTCAGTCAGAATTTAATAAAACATTACTTATAAGGATTTATTAAAACACATTTTAGTATTGCTGTGTAGTAGTTTTAATTGGTCTTTTCCTCTGTAGTTTTAGTTGTGTGTTGATAGTTTTGTGTTTTGGTTGAATAAAATATCTTAATTGTGAAGTTAATTTCATTTTGTTAATAAACTCTTGTATGTCTGAATTAAGTTGTCAGTGTTTTTCCTATACATGTGTAGCATTCAGCTGTTCAAAATAATACCAGTGTCTTAATCTATTATTTTAAAACCTAGGCCTGTCATAAATAATACTGAGACTGAACTCTTTGTCTAAATAATTTAGAATGGAATGCTCTGTATGTAATGGCAGTAACTCCAGTTGCTCCTCTGCACTTTTAACTTTATTTTTTTTTTTTTTTACCTTCTATAAACTTATTGCATCTCTAACAGTGATTTTACATTATATCCTTACATGTGAAGCTGATCTTATCCACTGATCTTATCTACCTCAGTAAAATTTTAAAAATCAGCCACTGTCCTCTTCTGCTGATGATGATGATGTGATAAACCCGCTGAGACAGAGGCTGGCACCTACAGACAGTTCATTCCTAGTCAGGTCATTTGGTCACTTCTTCTTTTTTTTTTTTTTTCTCTTTAATTCTCACCCCGTACAATCTTAGAAAAATAACGTGAGGAAGTGTGAACTACAGTCCTTCTCACTGGTTGAAGGACCAGTGAGAGAGGTTTGACTGACAGACTGGCTGACTAGGTCATGTCTGCACATTTGCACTTAACAATAATCTGTTGCCATATCAGTGACTTTCTTGCTATATTTAGCAACATTTCAGACAAAAAAATTGGTATCAGCCAAAATCAAAATCGCCAGGTCAGGCTTTTTAAAGAATGGTAATTGGTGATTGACAGAAGATTTTCCATGTATTCCTGTTCTATTAAACTGGCACTTATAAGTACTCAAACCCCTCTAAAAGCATCTAGGCCCCTTGTTGGATTATAGTTTCTCTACCTCAACACTAACATAATCGTAGATTCGATGTAGTCACAATGTAACTTAAGACTAGGACATATTGACATGAATACAAGTACATGTTGAACAAAGTATTTCAGCTCAACACTTATTAATTTGTAAACACAATTATAAGTGTGTCATACTACATTGTCATACTATTTTTTTGAGAATTTTATTTCACTACTGTGTACATTTACAAAGAAGTGACCAACATGCAATACCAATCTTACCCTCTAGATGTCAGGAAATGATTAATTCTGAAATGTTCTTTCATTCAAATGTGCAAAATAATAGGCATTAGATGACAGAAGGATTTACAGAATGAGAAAAATAAAATATCCAGGCATCAATGGAAAATTGAAGGACTGTTTTTGACTGGCCCTTCAGTAATACAACAGCCGTGTAGTGTAATTCTGTTTTGTAGTGCTGCTGGATCAGTGGACAAAGAAAGTAATGATGTTTTGACTTTACGAATAAGGAAAGGTTTACAGTTCGTTCTTCAACATACATTGATTACAGCAACATAATCTGAGTTCACAAACGAATGGCTGGACATTCTCCTCCAGGACTTTCTGCGTGACAGGTGAAAATCATCCCTCCAACAATTACAGTGAGTTGTTCAGGCTCTGATGCAGCGAAGAAGTCCCAGAGCATCACACTACTTCCCAGTTATAGGTATGATATTGTTCTTTTGATGTTCTGTGTTAGATTTAAGCTGCACTGTAACAAATGGCTGTCAAAACTACAGCATGAAAATACAGTAAGGTGGCTGGATTTTGAAAATACAGCTCTTTACTGTGATCTGAAATGTGTATGGAAAGTATATGGGACGTGATTGGACCACTGGATCACATGGGAAAATTTACAGCTGTACTGTATTAATTAATGTACAGTTGCATTATGGGATATTTACCGGCTGGAGGCGAGCATTCACGGGCTAGAGGGCGGGGCCAACAATGACAATGAGCTCAGCTCTCCAAAAGTTGTGGTTAATCAAAGTTAATCCATGATTTTACATTTAATGTAGACGTTTGGCTTTGAAAGACCAAAAAAAGAGAGAAGAAAAAGAAAAAAATCAAAGAATTGGAATGGCCTAGTAAATGTTGGGATTTAGTCCTCCATTGGTGATGAAGGAAAACATCACTAATGGAGGACCAACATTACAAACAATATAAAAGATTAAATGTAAATGTAAAAAAGCAGCTTGGCAGCAACAACTGGAATCAAGCCTTTGTGATAATAGGCTACAAATATAGCCTATTATCACAAATTATTCATAGTCTATTATATAATAAGCTATGAATTAATACATAATTCCTTAGCCTATTATATAGGCTTTGGTCAAAGCCTATGTAATAATAGGCTATGACCATATTATTACAAAATAATTACAAAATAGGCTGTATTCAGTTGTAGGTATGAACAACATCATACCTACAACTGGAATCAAATGCTTGATTCCAGTTGTTGCCTTCAAACTGGTTTTTAGATTTTTTCTGTTCATAAATGATCCCATTATGAAACAAGCTACTAAAACAGATTTTTGCATCATCTCCTGCTGTCGTTGTCTGATCTAAAATGCATAAAGCAGATTATTTTGCTTAGCACTGTATGATAGTTCTGTTCATTTGAAAACAGGACTGAGGGGTTTTTATGAAGGAAAGGCCCCCGACCACATCACTGTGGTCTGTGATAGCACAAAAATACACGGCTGAGTGTGACAGGTCTGCTGAGAGAACAGTCAGAATTCCTGTAAGACTGTTTTCTCTTCTCTTCTTGATCTGCTCCTCGAACTGACCACCATAGATTTGGGCTTTGGTGCCATATTCATATCCGATGAAGACTACAGGCTGGCCATGATCCCTTTGCTGGTACCAGAACATGAATGGACGAGTTTTATCTTCATGGCTGCACTAAATTTGAACTTGAGCATTCTCCTTCACTGTCTGAGGAAGACTTTGTTGGATCTTGGAATTGCTGACCAGAACTGTGGAGAATTTAGATATTACATTATTAATAGAGCTCTGATAAAGCAGACAAATGAACATCAAATTTAAACACACAAACCTACAGAGACAATCTGTTTAAATACAACTTACTTTGAATAAAGAAAATAAGAATTAAAAATGTACTCTTAAATAAACACAGTTTTACATATACTCTGAAAAAAATCTTGCAGGAGATTCTGAAATAATTCTGCACAAGAGTGAAGACTGTCCTCTTGCTAACATCATTTACTTTGACTCCACCCACTGGGTGGATTGCTGTTTCAATGTAAGAAGCTTTACAGATTAAACATGGGTGCCATTAAACTAATGAATGACATTCAGAGGATTATGTATTTACTAAGTTGGCAAGATATAACTTCCTGTTCAATAATGACCTGGTATTTAAAATGGACAACTAAGTCAGGTTGACTGATTCTCCCATCTGAAAATGTTTGCAGCTCCTTCAAAGTTAACTATACTCTTATGTGGAAAAGGCTCCCTAACAAACTGCCATGCTGAGTCCTTTAGGGGGCGGAGCTTAGAGCATCTGTCATCTCTCAGTTTTATCTTACATGGATGACTGTGACTATATAGGTTTGCTGTTGTGCTGCAGCCGTTCCAGTGACTAATTAAAGGCAAGTTTATTAACAGAAAACCCCCCCAAAGGAACAGAAATAAATTCACAGAAAAAATATGAAACATCACATACCAACATAAAACCTGAAACATAGTTACAGAACTATTAAAATGAACAAATTTTAAGTAAATGAAAATCTTTGATATAGAAATAACAGTTTAAAAGCATGTAACAGGTTTGAGATTTTTATTTGTAAAAATTTTTTAAAAACCACTTATTCTTTTATTTCAAATTTAAGACTTTTGCTTTGTTTTGGCCTGTCAAATAAAATCCCAATAAAATGCTTCTGCAAGGTTGTGAGTGCATTACTTGTGGCATAAATGTTTTTGTCATTGATTGATTGTCAAATAGTTAGGAGTTCAGCACTTCAGAGGTTCCATCTGATTGGTTCAAATGAAAGTTTGTCACCATTATAATTCAGCTTAGCAAACTGAGTATTAAGACACTTAATTATTCTTATGAATTCCACAATAATAAATTATTATATTCTGATGATGGTAAGGATTTTTTCCAAAACAGGCCAGCAAGACTTTTCACAGTTTCAGAATTGGAAGATACCGTTTTTTCTTCATGACTACGTTGATCACCAACCAACACCACAGCCACAAAACGGGTGTCTGCAATGTGGGAAACCACAAACATTGAAAAATACAGTCAAGTTTTTGTAAATGAAACCAAGATATTCTGTCAGTGTGCATACAGCACAGAAAGACACAGTACTGTCCTCAGCTCTAGTTAGTTGGAATGTCAGATGGAGATATCCTTGTAATTCAGCTATCCAATGAGGTGCAACACTGTTTTCTCTGCTGAAAAGAAAAAAAGAAAGAAAGAAAGAAACATCAAGAATCACAACTTCTCCGTCTGTTCTAATTGGCCCGGTAAAAACTTTACCAGAGAAATCTGAGTCTATGAGGGGAAAGCCCACACTGTGCTGTGAAGAGATTAAAATTTAGCAGAATTGCATGGAAGGCAATGGCCAGGCTAAATTAGAAGCTCCATTAAATTAGAAGCTAAGGTGAGTTCTACTTCAGAGCGCAACAAATGTGATGCCTGGCAGGATGCCTTAAGCATTGAATTTCTCTGCCCATAATGCCCAAACACATGCATAGCTGACCAGAAATCAGTTTTGTTTGTTTCACAGCTCTTTTGGAATGTCTCTCTTCATATCTGATCTGAGTGATATGAACTGTCACCTTTGTTGTGAACTGTACAGTAATATTTTCTCATGTTTTTAATTTTATCTTGTCTTTTTTATTTTTATATTTTACTCTTTTCTTTTACTACTTTACAGGGTCATGAAGAAATGTTACAAACGCTAATAACATCTTCAACACTATTTCTCCCCAACGACAGCGGAGTTACGTTTGGACTGAGCGGCTCAGACAGGAGGAGCTGATTGGTCAGATTACCATCTTGTGTTTTACAGCTTCTATTTATTTTGATTTTGAATATTAGAGCCAGGCTACGATTTATTTGCATGTGTCTATTTGTCTGTGTTTGCTGCTAACACACCTAAATTTCCCCACTCTGGACAATAAAAGCTATTTATATTCTAGACTCACTGAAAATCTAAGCTGTGCAGAATCAAGACTGAAAAACATGTTGTTTACAGCAGCTTTAATTGAATGATCTAATAATCTGTGTAACTGTTTAAATTGTACATTTTACGATTACATTAGTTTCTTTTCTGCAATTCTTTTAATTGTTTGGCATATTAAACTCTAAGTACAATTTTAAAATGATTTTTTATGTAGTTTCTAGAAAGTTAATTTAATTTAATTTATTTAACTGCGACAACCCAAAATCAGAAACTCCGGCCAGTAGAAGCAAGTAATATGATTTCTGTCCATGTCACTTTTTTCGTCTTCTTAAATAAGGTGATGTTTTGATGAAAACATGTGTCTGAATGACATTAATGTCTGTTCTTTAGCATTTTTACAGTGAGAGAGGTCTCTCACCACATGCCTGTATGGAAGGTTTCTTCTGAGCTGACAGAGCCTTCTCTGTTGTCTGAAACCGGAGAGCTTAGCATTCCTCGGTCCGGGCCTCCAATGAAGTCCCTAAGCCTTGCAGAAATAATTCAGGTTCCTACAGGGAGTGCAAACTTATGCACTAGTCCTGGGTAGCTGCTTCCGTCAAGGTGGACAATCAGTGTCTTTGTGAAGCCAAGTGAATGCCAACAGGCTCCTTCTGCAGCAGGTCCCACCCAGGCCTGTCTTATTGGTGCAGCTTGCAGATGATCTTACCAGCACAGAAGAAACGACGAAGATAAGCAGGGCGTCTTAAATGGACACAGTCCGTTCATGTATTCTGGGTTTTCTCATAGCAAAACAAACTTTGGACATTTGCCATTCTGTAAGGATTATTGAAACCTGACAGCTCTTTTGGAATGTCTCGCAACAATAATTCACCAGCAAAAGGTAGGCCACTCTTTTACAGTAGTTACAAAACATTTTTAAATCACAGATACTAACAAAATGAAAGGATAAAGGACAAAGGGCTTTTTAACACTGCTGTTAATAAGGTTTTTAAATAATTAGATTTAAGAAATCCAATCATGTTAAATTTGAGCCACAGCACACTGACATTTCTTCTTGAATCTTGAGGGGGCTTAGTCTATCTCAGAAATAGTTGGATTTTATAGCACTGCATCATCTTTTACAGAATTAAAATAAAGATAATATAGAAAGTGTTACACCAGTTCTCTAACTTGTGTGGACTTTTGAACAAATTAGAATAAAATAAAAACGTGTAAACTCTTTTCATAAGGTCATTTTCTGTTATAAGCTGCAGAAGTAAACCACTAAGAAAAATCTAATGTTTGGGAAAAAAGTTTTAAGGGTTTGATACTTATGGCATTTTGTAATTATTTTATAGGTTGTTCTGTGAGGGAATCTTTAGTCTGTCTTATAAGTTTTGTCTTTTGAAGTTAAAATCTCACAATCCATGGTTTTCAGACAGTCCTTTGAATAACACAAGTGGCTCTTCAGCTGCCATTAGTGGTATTCTGGAGAGAGAACTTGGTATCACCTTGGAACTCAGATATAGAGCTAATAATTGTTTTTTTTTATGTGTCCTGTCCAGTAATGTGGGACTCAGAATTGCAGTCTGAGTGTCACAGTAAGACCCAACAGATTTACTTTCAGAAAAAGAAGCCTATAGCTTTAGACATGATGCTCATCTGCTGCATGGTGTGGAGGTAACTTGTGCCTCATATACAGAGACAATCCAGTCATCCTGGGATCGATACCAGACTCTGACTTTTGCTGCATGTCTTCTCTCCGTCTCTCTTTCATTTCCTGTCGGGTGACTGTCAATGCAGGCTTATAGAGCCTAAAAAATTAGATACTGCTTTGGGTTTATTTAAAATACAATGGACAACAACAAACTGTATGTAAGGGAGAGAGGTGGGAAAAGGTTTAAAGGAAAAGAAGGAGATAGGAGGAAAGAAAAGGAAGAAGCATAGAGAGAACACTAGTCTGCCTCGAGACCTGAAAAAAGAGAAAAAACTAAACAGAGAAACCACAGCAACAAACAAAACATATGCATATATGACAATACCAATTGTAACCGCACTGAAAAGTAAACAATACATAGTAATACATAATTCTGCAACCGTGGCACAACGGAGTGTGTCTGACAAACACCTGAATCTACACGTCTGCGCCCTGGCAAGCTACTACCATGCTGAGCTGGCACAAACTGAAGCATCCAGCCCTAGACACCAGGAGGAAGTAGACCAGAGGGGGCCCATGGTGATCCAGGAGAGGGGGCAGCACACAACCCAACCTAACAGATAAACAGGCACACAGACACAGTCATGTTTCCACCCTCATGCTCACACACAGACATTCATACCCTCTCACTCAAAGTAAACACTCATGAAAATGGACGCCAAACCTAATCTAGAGACTCCTGCAGGAGAGGTCCAACCCTGTAAAGCACCCACACACAGTGCCACACAAAGCCCCCCATCTTGCTGCCCCTCAACACACACCATACTGGCAAGGCAAAGGCGCTGCACAAAACCAACCCAACCCTGTAGTGCTACTAGGAATCTAGGAACCTGGAGAATCTCTCGTGAGACTGTAAACTGTTTAATTCATCATATTTTGCAGTCTTCTTGTGCTATGAGATGACAGTCTTTCACATATAAACCCAGCTTGAGCCAAATATTTCATAAAACCTATTTGCTGTGCTAGAAGGAGAGAATCTTTGACTTAATGCTTTATGTTAGATGCATAATACGTGTCTTTGTTTATGAGCTCTATGTCTAATATTCTGTCCAGGTCTGTTAACTCCTGTGTGTCATGCTCACACTTTTTCTAACAGTTAACTTCTCTTAACTTAATATGATATGGACCATATTTGATGATATGGTCCATATCATAAAATTTCAGTATCAGCCAATGATAACCTGAGTAGATTCCAAAAGGCTGGTTTCTAAAGGTGTTTTCATACATTAGAGAAAAACATTATCCAAACCAACATTGCATCAAATGAATGATACTAACTGGCTTCTAAGCCTGATACTAGTAACTAGATGTGCTACCCTCAGAGTAACTGCCAACAAACATATGTGATAAAATTGAACATCACTGTGAAGAAATTTTGGCCCACTCTACTTTGCAGAAAATTTTTAAGTCGGCCACACTGGCTGCCTCAGCAACTGGATCAAATTAAAGTCCTGACTTTGACCATAGACATGAATACGTAGATGCCTCATGGAGCGGGTCGGGCTGTTGTTGGGATACGTCACTGGGTCTGCCATATTGAATGTGGCTCAAATAGGGTCACATTGAGCCACGTTATGGTCTGCTGAAGAGGAGAAATCATTGTTTAATCACTTACAGCAAGTTACTTAAATCCTTAAGCGCTACAGATGCCACAGTTTTTTTTTCTTTTATTCTGAAATTCTGCATTAATTTTAAACAAGATGTAATGGGACACACCATAAAAAGATCTATCTTGTTCTCAACAGTCCAGATGACACTTTCCCTAAAGTGTTGAGGATCATCCAGATGTTTTTGGCAAATATAAGGTCAGTCTTTTTTTATTTTTATTTGGTCATCTGTGGATTTTGGCAAGGAATTCTTCAATAGATGGCAGATTTTTCTTAGTCTCTTTCTTATTGTTGAATCATGAATACTGAGCTGCAGTGCCATAGATGTTGTTTTGGGTTCAAATTGGGCCTTCTGGAGGAGTAATCAATGACCTATAGGGGGACACTACTGGGAAGGTTGATCAAAGTTCCATGTTTATTTGTGCTTCCATTGCATCCCAGAGACTTAGTAATCTATTCCAGTTCAATAGATGCTAGAGAGAGTTCTCTTGAATTTCTTTTGGTCTGTGCATAATCGATTGTTTTATGCAATGTTTCTTAGCCTGCTTTATGTTGTCAGATATGCACCTTAAGTGATTTCTTAAATTTATTCAGGTCTGGCAGGATTCAGGACTAAAAAATTAACTGACCTTTTCAAATGGTGTGGTAAATCACAGTTAAGCAATTATATAAGAAGAAAGATGTATATATACTAGGTTGGTTTGGATATCTTTTTCTCTTAATAAATGAGATAATTTAAAAACGTCTTGTATTCATTTATTTTTGTCAGATAATAAAGCTTGTATGATCTGACCAAAATAGATGTGTCAGAATAGCAAATATTTTGAGGGCAAATACTTTACTTTTTCAGTTACTTCAGTTTGCATTGTGGTGGCAGTCAGTGAGTCAGTCAGGGAATTAGACAGGATTCAATGTTAGACCACTTAACATGCTTTATTTCAGCATTCAAAATAATTAAAAACATCTCAGTTTATTATACATATACAAAATAGGTACAGATCTGATTTTTTCCCCATGGGTGTGTCTTTCTAACTCACAAACTCTTTCTGATGCCTCTCCATCTGGGTGGTGATTAAAATCTCTGATTCTAATTTGTTGATGAGGAAAGTCACCTGTTCCACAAGAGAACAAGAAAATAAGTACAACAGATTTATGAGTGAAGGGATGAAAAGTTGGAGTAGAAGCTGAAAAGCAAAAAGAAAAGTTTTACTGCCACCATGATCAGACAGAAGAAGTTTGTCTTCTTCTGGGCACCAAGAATTAAAAGCTGTGGTTTCATTTTTAGCACCAAGAGGGCGCTGCCATGCCAGAATGTTTGTAACACTGCACAACAGTGGAGCCATCCTGGATAGCCAACAGACCTCAAAGAAAAAAATAGCACCTTAAGTTTTAGTTCTGCTTCTGTTAAAAGTGTCAGTAAACCTCAACTACCCCACAGACCGCCACAATGAAAACAGGCTTCATTTCAAATACTCAGAGTCCTTTTAAAATGCTGGAATTTCTTTCATTTCTGAGGTAGCCATATTATCTTTTTCATAAAAGAGGTTTAAACTCATTTTTCTCTGCTGGTGTTTTTAATGCAATGGTTCTTAGGAAAAGAAAAAAACAATAACAAGATATCAACCACAAAACAAACAAATCACAACAGCAGTAAGATGAGGGGATGTTGACCTTGCCAAGAGCAGGTGAAGCAGAGGAGGGCAGAACAACAAACACAAAGATGACTGTCAGTTTCACCGTTTATTCATCAACACCTGAAACGTGGTACAAACAATTGAATTCTGTCTGTTGTGACTGTCCGTTCATTCCTCAGAGCGCAGAGGTGCATAAAATACAAAAGTCAGTTTTGTATTTTTGTAAACTCCAGAGAGGCCTGGTTTGGCTAAAATAAGAGGGGAGGTTGTTTTTTTTTTTTTTTTACACTTTACAGAGGCATATATTATTTTCTTGTTGCCAGTGAAACAAAATGTCTTCTCTACAGGATCCTTGGTGTTGGTGATGGCAAAAAACAAAGGAAAAAAAGTAAAAAAAAAAACAAAACAACAAAAATAGTGGTCCCAAACACAGCGATGCAGATGCCACCACACCGCCACTGTCTTGCTTTTGTTCAAGTGCAGTTTTAGGCAAAGTAGACCATTGGAAACAAAGGCCAAGTGGAGATGTGTCGATTCAGGGGTGAAGGGTCAGATTTCTCAGGCAAATGACATTGGAAGAATCTTTTGGTGGGGTTTCTTTTTTGGGGAGAGATGACTGCTAGAAAAAATAAAACACACACACACACACGCACACAACAACACTTTCAAGTCCAGATTTCTCTTTTTACAAGAAACAGACAGGTCCAACTTCAAGGCCAAACTCTTGGTCTGGAGCACCAACGTCCATAGGAGCAATATCAATGATGGGGAGGCGAGATGTTTTTGTTGTCTTATAGTCAATGACTGTCTTGCCCCATGTTCCGGTGTGTGACTGTAGGAAGAGAGGGATAGATGATAATTACTTTTAAAATATTAAAATGACTCGTCTCAACAATCCTCCTGCATGTTTGACCAGCTGCTCTTCTTATTGAAGAACTAGAAATGAAAAGGAAAGCGTTTCTCACCGTGCATCCATCTTCCAGGACACTGTAGGTGAAACGGCTGTTGCCCTCAGCTCTGATCTCAATCTCGTTGGAGCCCTGGAGAAGGAGGGACTTCTTGAGGTTGCCAGCAGCAGCGTCCATGTAGGCAATGCTGTTCTTGCAATGATAGGTGATGTTTTGGGATGCCTCAGTAGACATGAGACGCAAGAAGGTCAGCTGAATGTTGACATCCTCTGGCAGAGAACCCTCGCTGCCGTAATCGAACTGGGCAAGAAAGAGGAAAAAGAGTTACTGGCTGGATTTTCAAGTGGAAAGATTGAATTGGTAAGAAAGGATACAAAAGAGCAGGTAGAAAAAGTGGAACAGAAAATGAAGTTTGACGGAAGGTTAGGGAAAAGGTCCAAAGAAAAATTCAGGTTGTGACGGAGGGTACTTTGCGGCATAAGGTTTCACCTGGAAGCCGTCATTCATAGCCTCTCCGAACCAGACGTGCTTCTTCTCCTTGATGTTCTTGCTCATGTACCAGTTCTTCTTGGCAACCTCAGGCTGAGTTGGTGTTATGCAGGTCTCTCCGGTGTCCATGTTGCAGTAGACCTTGATGGCATCCTGAGTGCAGCCCTGGTCAGGGTCAATCCAGTACTCACCTGAACAACAAAAAAAGGGTCAGTTCCTAATATTTTTGGAGAGGAACTACAACCAGCATACATGCAAACAATTGGTATTCCATGCTTTTACAAATATGGACTCACCGCTCTTCCAGTCAGGGTGGCACATCTTAAGATCTCTGCAAGTTCTGGCAGGGTTCTTTCTGGTTCCGTCAGGGCTGCGGATCTGCTCAATCTGTTGACTAAGGCTCTTCAGGGTGCTGTCCACCTCCAGGTCGCGGTCACGGAGAACATTAGCGTCATCAGCACGGAACATGCGGAAGGGATCAGGGGCTTTCTCCTGGGTAATGAAACCAATGTCGAATCCACCACCCGGGGCACCAGGAGGTCCTGGGGGTCCTGGAGGTCCAGGAGGACCCTAACAAAGAAAGATGATTTGGTTAGTACATTAGTGATAAGTTCTGCTCATCCATCCATTATCTAAAGCGAGGGGACAGGGTGTCTATCTCCAGTGGTCATCACGCGAGAGGCGGGCTACACCTCAGACGGATCACCAGTCTGTCACTGACAACACAGAGACAAACAGGCAAACAACCATGCACACACACACACACCCCCACACCCCCACACAGATAAAGAGAATTTAGAGAGATCAATCAACCTAACAGTCATGTTTTTGAAGCCGGAGTACCTGGAGAGAACCCAGCATGCACAGGGAGAACATGCTATCTCCATGCAGAAAGACCCCAGGATGGGATTTGAACCAAGGACCTTCAGTGCCACTGGGCAGCCCACTGGTAAGTGGAAAGAGGAAAAGAAATTGACAGGAGGACTTACAGCAGGTCCCATCTCTCCAGAACGTCCACGAGGTCCAGGAGGTCCAGTGGGTCCAGGAAGACCAGACATACCGTCTTTACCTGGGGCACCAGCAGATCCAGCAGGACCCTGTGAAAAGTACAGAGAATAATTAAGCAAATATTATTCTACAAATAAGTAGAGCAAATATTAAAAGGATAATAGTAATAAACTGCTGATAGTTGAATGATAACTTACTCTGGGTCCAGCAGGTCCAGAAGAACCAGCAGGTCCAGCTTCTCCAGAGGCTCCCTAGGAGTTCATAGAAAAAAATGTGACTTAGAGGTTGATTCTGTGATTATACATGATATATTTTAGCATAGAAAAATCAGTATACATGTACATACAGGTGGTCCAGGAGGTCCCTGTTGGCCAGTAAATCCTCTGTGTCCCTTCATGCCTCTCTCTCCAGCCTCTCCGGTCTCTCCCTTGTCTCCACGAGCTCCAGCAGGTCCCTGAAAGGATGGATGGAGATAATTAATTCATTTTACTTTTGCTTGCCCTTATATACTTAGTTTCTTATTGGAGCAGTTGTTCCTTACAGCAGGGCCACGAGGTCCAGAAGGGCCAGCAGAGCCAGCGGGGCCAGCAGACCCCTGAAACACAGAAACCTCAGTTTAAATTTGAGGCGAATGTCAAGACATGCCACATCTTCATGCACATGTTAAAATGAAAAAATGTAACCAATTGACAAGCATGGCACAATTTTCACTCACAGTCTCTCCACGGTCACCAGTCTTTCCAGCGGGTCCAACAGGTCCAGGGGCACCAGGGGGTCCGGGGGCACCAGGGGCTCCAGCAGCGCCACTCTCTCCACGGTCTCCCTACAGCACAAACAGAAAATCAGATAATCTGGTTCTTTCTACCAAACAAGATAGAACAAGTGTTCCTCAGGACAGGAATTATCAAACATTCTACAGCAACTAGATCCTCTGCTAGAAAGTTTTTCCATTACTTCTGACCCAAAGTCTGAAAATGGGGTTTCAGTTCTGTCTAATTTTGATTCTTTTTTACCAGTCAAACAATCTGGTAGGCTGATTGTTCAGAAAGAGAAAACGGTTCAAGGTCAATGACGCAATAGAAACTGGTGGGATTTCTCTGGTTTTTATCTAACTAGCATTATATAACAAACTGACGTATCTCAACCTACTGTAATTAGAATTAATTTAGGATTTATGTAATGAACGAATCTGAAGTCAGATGTAATGAATCTGAAGTAACCAAATTGACAGGAGTTGAATTAGGACTTGTATAACTGGATATGAACTCAATGACTGTTGTGTGCAGCTCAATCGTTCAACACATATCATGAACCTACTTTGGGTCCAGAAGCTCCATCTCGTCCAGATGGTCCTTCATTACCAGGGTTTCCCTATGACGCAAACAAAGCAACTCAACTATCAGCAGAACACTGAACTTATGCATATGCTAGACCATAAAATAGGCCAGAGCACTCCAGTGACCGGAGGCCTTCATCCCACCTCACGTCCAGGTTCTCCAGGGGCACCAGCAAGACCAGGGGGTCCCATGGGTCCGGGAGGCCCACGCTCACCACCAGGGCCAGCAGGTCCAGGCTTTCCAAGTTCTCCCTGTTGAAGACACAATATGTAGACACATCACTAAACAATTAATGTGTAGTTAGCTGCCTTTTGGAAGTTGCATAAAAAGAGATGCTTAGATTTATTGTTCTACTTTTGTAAGATAAGGTAAATGGTTTGATTTTTTATGGTGCAGGAATTTTAGAATCAAGATCAATCTACTTACTGCAGGCCCAGGGAGTCCAGGGAAACCTCTCTCTCCTCTCTGTCCAGGCAGACCAACAATACCACGTGCTCCAGCAATACCTTGGGGTCCAGGCAGACCAGGAGCTCCCTGAAGGTCACAGCAAAAGGAACAATAGAGGTAAAGGTTAGAAACAAGCCACATCAAGAGAAAACAAATTATTTATGCAGCTAAACACGTGGAGATTTGATGTTGTCACATTGAGTTATTTGTTTTCACCTGAAGGTGATCTTGACTGTTTTGAAAGCCTGTTACAGAGAAGCTTACTTACAGCAGCACCATCTGCACCAGGGCTTCCCTTCTCTCCAGGAGTTCCTGAGGGTCCAGCAGCACCAATCTCACCAGGGCGACCAGCAGGTCCAGTCTCACCACGGTTTCCCTTGGGTCCCTCCTTGCCAGATGGTCCAGGAGGTCCGGGGGGTCCAGAGTTTCCCTACATGTTGGGGATAGGGACAATTGTAACGGTTCTGGAAAACCTGGACTTTTCATTATCAGAAACACAAAGTAAAGAAAAAAAGTTAAAACCTACAGCAGGGCCTGGAGGGCCAACTCTGCCAGCAGCTCCAGGGAAGCCTGTAGCACCCTAAGAAGAAGGACCATTAGTTAAATGAGCAAAGACTGCATCAAACCAGTCCACTTAAACAAGTCAACTAAAACTAATGCAAGGCTAAAAAGTAAGTTACAGAAGAAGACAAGAGTAATGACTTACAGGAGGTCCAGCTGCTCCACGGGCTCCCTTAGAACCAGTGTTTCCAACAGGACCCTAAGAAAACACAACACAACCTCAATCAAAATGCAAGAGTCTTTGGAAGATAAATATTACAAACCAGAAATGAATGTGTCTTCAAACCTGAGGGCCGGGAGCACCAGTTGGTCCGGCAGGGCCTGGAGGACCAGCATCTCCCTTAGCACCATTATCTCCAGGCTCTCCCTTAGCACCAGGCTGTCCATCAGCACCCTGAGATTGAATGGTGTTGATTTGAAAAATTCAAGAAGTTTTAGGGCACATTTATAAAGAGGAAAAAAAGAAGCAAACTAAATCAGCCAGTGCAAAAAAACTTACAGGAGGTCCAGCAAATCCAGCAGGTCCAGGTGGTCCAGATTCACCGCGCTCACCCTGTTATAGATAAAGAGTTATCAGTCAAGGTTTTGAGAATCCAGTGATTAGTCGGTAGTTGGACAAGTTTTTGGGAGACAAGCAGATTTTACTAACAGGGGCTCCGCGGGCTCCAGCAGGGCCGACAAGTCCAGGGGCACCATTCTCTCCCTTGTCACCAGGAGAGCCAGCTGGTCCAGGAAGTCCAATTGGTCCAGTCAAGCCACGGGGCCCATCTTTACCAGGTGCACCATCAGCGCCCTTAGCTCCTTGATCACCCTGGATTAATGGATGAAGAGGGTTTATCGGGTATATCAATGCTAAATGTGTAAAAGTGTTTGCTGCAAATCACATCACAACAGTTTCTATAATAGTGCATTAACACCAATCAAACTATCATGACCTTCAGCAGGTGAAGAGCATAACTCTTTTGAGGTTAATGGATCAATTAATGGATCATGTATATTAGGCAGAAAGTGCACATTGTCTCTTCAAAATTGATGTGTTAGAAACAGGAAAAATGAACAAATGTAAGGATTTGTTTGAGTGTGACAAGAACTACAGCAGTGTGAGAAAGTATTTGTCCCTTTCTGACTTTGTTTATTTTTTTTTAGATGTCTGTCAAACTTCAGTGTTTCAAAATATCAAACAAATTCTAAAAATAGTCACAAGCAAACACAACATGGCCATGTGTGAACAAGTCATCGCCCCCTAAACCCAATAACTGGTTGGGCAACCCTCCGCAGCAACAACTGATAGAAAGCTCTTATAATAACTTGCTTTGAGTCTTTTCCAGCTGTGGAGGAATTTTGGCCAACTCTTCTTTGCAGAATTGTCCTACATCTGTCACAATGGGGGGTTTGAGTATGAATGGCCTTTTAAAGACATACCATAGCATGGGAGACAAGTAAGTTTAAGATCAGGACTTTGATTAGGCCACTCCAAAGTCTTCATCTGTTTTTTTTTCTCTCAGCCGTTAAAGTGTTTTGGATCACTGTCCTGCTGCAGAACCCAAGTTGACATTCGAACAGTCTCCTTTGGGATGTTTTGGTTGACAACAGTCTGTGATAAATGGAAGCTCCTCTCCAGGTCCTGAAGCATCAACACAGTCCCAGACCATCACACTATCTCTACCATGTTTTACTGTTGGTATGATGTTCTTTTTCTGAAATACGGTGTTATTTTACACCAGATGTATTGGGACACACACCTTCCAAAGAGTTTGACTTTTGTCTAATCAGTCCACAGAATGATTTCCCAAAAGTCTCAGGATTCTCAAGATATTCTGGTAGAATTGAGATGAACCCTAAAGTTCTTTTGCTGAGCAGTAGTTTTCATCTCGGAACTTTACCATGCAGGCTATTTTTGCCCAGGGCCTTTCGTATGGTGGATGCATGAAGTCTGACCTTAACTGAGGCAAGTGAGACCAGAAGTTCTTTGGATGTTGTTGTGGGAACTTGTCACCTCTTGGATGAGGCAACGTTTTGCTCTTGTGGTAATTTTGGTCGTCCTCCTGGGAGCTTCACCACTGTTCTATGTGTTTTCCATGTGAGGATGACGGGTCTGTCTGGAGCACCAAAGCTGTAGAAATGTCTTTGCCACCCATTCTAGACTTATAGATCTGAAATACTGTCCTTCTCATTTGTTTCTGAATGTCTTTGGATCTCTGCATGATGTCTAGCTGTAGAGGATCTTTTGGTGTACTTCAATCAGGTCCTATTTAAGTGACATCTGGATTAAGAACAGGTGTGACAGTAACCAGTCCAAAGTGTGGCTGGAGAAAGTGAACTCAGGTATGATAAACAGCATCTTGTGCTGACAGAGGGGCAAACACTATTTTACACAAACCCATACTGATAAATCTCCTTTTAAAAATAATAAACATTGATTTTGTTTACTTGTGTTATCTTTGACTAATATTTAAAATGGTTAGATATTATGAAACATTGAAGTGTGTCAAACATTCAAAAAAGTAGAAGGGGCAAACACTATTTCACTCCACTGTTTCAATCAACATGGTCTAAGGAAGGAATTGTAGTGAACCAGTGAAGGACATCTGATGCACTTTGGAAGCAAAAGCTGGCCTATGTGGTCCAAGAGCTACTGTACCTTTAACTACTGAAGAGAACTTATTACTTGTTTTCAAAGAAAGATTTCACAACACAAACTGCACTGGAAGTTGTGACATATGGGACTACACAGTCAGGACCAGTCTGGTGCCTATGCTGCCTGGTGGACATGTATTATACATGATGAAATGTATTGCAAATATTGGGAGTTATGGAGAAATACTGTTATGATCACTCACTCTGTCTCCTCTCAGTCCTGGAAGACCAGCAGCTCCGCGCTCACCAGGCATTCCTTGCAGTCCAGGAGGACCGGCAGCTCCAGGAGCACCAGGGGCTCCAGGTTCTCCCTTAAGAGGAATGTAATAAACAACAATGAAGCAACAATGCCTGATATTTTCTTGAACTTGATTTTATTTAAACTTTCAAATTTATTAAGTGATTGCAAATCTATACCTTAGCACCATCATTACCAGGAGAACCGGGGGATCCACGGGTGCCAGCGGGGCCAATGGGGCCGGGGGCACCACGCTCACCGGGGAATCCTCTGTCGCCCTGAGGAGAAAGGTGGTAGAAAGTTAGGTAAATGTCCAAATTAAATAGTGTGGCTCTTTTTGTAGAACACATAGGTCTTAATAGCCTGTTCTAACTATTGCTACCTTGCAAAAGTAATCTTTTAATATAACAGTTTTATGTAGAAACCAGTAGAAATCTCTAAAGATGCTTTAACCCCCTTCCCTTCCCCCCTCCACCCATCAATACAGAATTCTCCTAGGAGTATATCATCGGTTAAAGAAACAATTGTGAGTAAAAGCTGCTTACTCTGGATCCAGCAGGACCTCCAGCTCCTGGCTCACCAGGCAGACCCTAGACAAAAAAGATAGCAATGAGGCGGAAGCACTTTCATTTAGGAAAATGTATTAAAGCTAATGCATAAATCAATGTGCACCTGCTCTCCGGGCTTGCCACTCTCACCAACGGCTCCCTGAGGTCCAGGAAGACCCTGGAATCCAGGGGAACCAGAAGGTCCTGCCTCTCCTCTCTCACCAGCAGGACCCTGGGGATGCAGAGAAATACATTGTTGTAATTTTTTGTTATTTTCTTTATTCATGAAGAATTGGATGTTGGTACAAAAGGTGGTGCAGAAGTGCGTTACTTACGGCAGGACCTGGAGGACCTTGAGGACCAACTTCACCATCCTTACCAGCAGCTCCCTGAAGACAAAGATGGCAGGTTTTCAAACAGTCAGACTTGGACTCTCTGACTGGCCAGAAAGTGTTGTTAAAAATAAAAAAGGAGCAAAATATAGGGCTCTTACAGCAGCGCCAGTGGGTCCCATGACTCCTCTCTCACCAGGCTTTCCAGCCTCACCCTAGTCACAAAAAAATAAAAGAAGCGACACAGAGAACATATATTAGTGGAGCAGTCCTCAGAAGTTCAAAATCCATAACAACGAGCGTAACAACGATATGTTTTTTCTTTTTAGACCATACTCACAGCAGCTCCCTTTGGTCCAGGAAATCCCATGACTCCAGGCTGACCTCTTGCTCCAACAGGGCCAGGGGGGCCGGGACGTCCATCTTGTCCAGGGGCTCCCTATGGAGATGAAATAACTTTACTTTAATGACAAAATTTAGGTGGTGGTTTGATAAGAATAACAGTGCAGGACATAAACCTACAGAAGCTCCCAGTTTGCCGTCAGGTCCAGGACTGCCAGGGCTGCCAGTCATACCCTACAGAGCAAATGTTGTGAAATCAGATGAGATGACAATGTGGTGAAAGACTGGTACAGTCATACTTGTACAGAGACTTCTCTGTACCTTAGCTCCAGGGAGACCAGGCTCACCAGTACGACCAGGCTCACCGGTGGAACCTTTAGGTCCAACAAGACCAGGAGCACCACGCTCGCCAGGGGCACCCTAGAATAGCAGGTAGAAGGAAGAATCGAGCAGAGAAAATTTGTTATTACTACCTGGAATTATTTCAGATTTATAACGGTTTCCTGTTGAGTTCTTCATTGTTTACTTACTTTGGGTCCAGCAGGGCCATCGGAACCGGGGAAACCACGGCCACCAGGGCCGCCCTATAGAGAGAATTTAAAACACAAACTTAATCTGCTAGGATTTCATTGAAGTTTTGCATTAATAATTGATTAGACAACAATAAAAAAAAACTTATGTGATTGCTTTGACTTTATGTTCACCTCTGGTGGAAGCAAAGATTGTAAAGGGACTGAATATGTATAGCATTCTATCTCCTCTAGAGGGGCCCAAAGCATTTCACACTACAGTCAGTCGTTCACCCGTTCACACACTGATGGTAGTGAGCTGCTGGATAGTAGCCACAGCTGCTCAGCGACAGTCTGACAGAAACAGGGCTGTCATCAACACCACTGGGCCGTCTGACCAGCACCATCAAGCAAGACAGGTGACGTGACTTTGTAGCTCAGACAGCTAGAGAGGAGATTCGAACCGGCAACCCAGAGGTTACAGAACGAACTCCTACCTCCTAAATCATCATTGCCTTAAAGAGACAATTTTTTTCTAATACAGAAAATTGTGCTTTGTTGGTCCCTAGTATCCTACATGGGATTCTCCTCTTTGACATATTCCAAACTCATCTTAAAATTGTTGGTAAAATAACAAATATTTAGAAGAAATGCATACACGCTCTCCAGGGGCTCCACGGGCACCTGCAGCACCGGGTTCTCCTCTGGATCCTCTTTTGCCCTCCTCACCAGCAGGTCCTGGGGGTCCCTGAACACCTGTAGCACCCTGTGAAAAACAAAAAACACAAATTAATTGGAATCAGAGATTAAGTAAATGGAGTACAAGTCAAAGTGTTACTCTGTGGATATCTTGGTGAACTTACAGCCTCTCCCTTTGCACCAGGCTCTCCCTTGAATCCTGGGGCACCAACATCACCCTGAAAGACACGTTCAAATTTGAAGGTCATTTAGAAAGGAACAACAAATCAGGGTGTTTATTAGAAGAAGTATTTCTTTGATTGTTGTTTCCCTGTGTTTACATTTCAAACACAGACACAGATTCATGGCAACACAAAGCAACAATATAATTATTTATTTTAGAAGGCACATAAATAAATTTGATTTG
Source organism: Brachyrhaphis terrabensis (assembly GCA_903067065.1). Taxonomy (NCBI): domain Eukaryota; kingdom Metazoa; phylum Chordata; class Actinopteri; order Cyprinodontiformes; family Poeciliidae; genus Brachyrhaphis; species Brachyrhaphis terrabensis. Next base: position 11,428 of record CAEGAG010269538.1, on the reverse strand, counting down.
TTTTGTTTTTTTAGAGCTGTACTTACAGTATTACCCTTGGGTCCAGGGGCACCAGCTGCACCCTGTGGTCCTGGAGGTCCACGTGGTCCAGGGAAACCAGGAGCTCCAGCAACACCAGGGGCACCCTGCAGGGGGCAGCACACAGCCACAAAACACACTCATCCTCACGTCTGGGTTTTTCAACTTGACTGAAACTGTTGGTATATATATATATATATATATATATATGTATATATATAGTTTTTTTTTCTTTTGTTTTTGTTTGTTTGTTTTTAGAAATACACTTACAGGGCCTCCCTTAGCACCAGGGGCTCCATCAGCTCCAGGGTTTCCCTAAGGAGGAAATAGAACAAATCCTTACTGCTAGAATGAGACAAATTACATTAAAAGTAACTTTTTTGTAATTTTGTTTTAAACAAGCACCAGAAGTTTTATTTTGCCTGAATTAATTTGAACTGTTTCAAATCAAAACCTTTAATTAATAATCAAAATTAATAATCAAAACCTTTTGATTATTAATTTTTAAACCTGTGTTGTAAAGATAGAGCTTCAAACTTACAGAAGGTCCAGCTGCGCCAGCGGGTCCGGGGTTACCAGGTTCTCCACGAGCTCCAGCAGGGCCCTCAGGTCCACGTGCTCCCTGTGCTCCAACATCACCCTGGGAGACAGAAAACCAAAAACAAGACTTAGTTGGATGTGAAAGCTTTGGTTGAAATCTAAAACATTAACATAAATATGCTTAATTAGGTAGACTCGCAAATGAAACACTAAACTGTTATTACCAGTGTGAAACAGTGATATTTCTTTTCTTTTTTTTTTTTACCTTGGGCCCAGGGCCACCTGGGAATCCCGGAGGTCCAGCAGGGCCAGTGGGACCCTGAAAGCAAACAAATGGAAATTCAGACAAAAATCAGGTCTTCCTTTCAGTTTTCTGTAACCATAGCTCAAACAATAAAGCTCCTCTAATTTGGTAGATTTACTCAACATAGTGAAATATAAGCATTAAAGGTCCAGTGTGCAGAATGTAATGCCATCTTGTGGTCAGAAATGCACATTGCAATTAGTCCAATGCCCCTCCCCCAATTAACTTCAAATTATAGCAAATAAACTTATTTTTCAAGCAAGTTTGTCCCTTCAGGATTCCTGTTGAAGGATAGCATAGCATAGAAATCAGCATAGAATTCCTACATGAAATTGTGATTGCAAATACAGAATATGCAGCTGTAATGTTAATGTAAATAGTACATTTCACTAGTGTAGTTCAATATTATTTTCAGAACTTCGTCAACTCAACTATGAGAGAATCAAAGACATACCGGAGGTCCAGCAGCACCAGCAGCACCATCGTTACCACGGGCTCCCTGCAGGAGTCAGACGGACAGACAGACATAATTGGTTGGTGTATGACTCAACAAATTATAGCTTAGAGCGTGAATGCATGGACTTACAGCAGCTCCAGAAGGACCTGCGCGACCCCTCTCACCAGGCAGACCACGAGGCCCCTAAAGGAATACAATTCAACATGTATTTAGTTGCAGTAAGTCAAAGGTTAAGTTGAAGTCCAGGTAGAATTGGCATAAAAAGATTTTTTTTCACTTGCCATAGCACCAGGAGTTCCATTCTCACCAGGGGCTCCAGCCTCTCCCTAACATGAGGAAAGAGACAGACAGGGGAGAATGTGAAGGGACATCAACAGAACAATCAATCTTAATGCTAAAACAATGTGGCAAATAGTGTAACTATCACAAATGAGTGTGCAGGTTAAGCAGAGTGCTGCAGCTAATGGCTACTAACATAACCTGCCTGTTGGATTCTTTAATCTCTTCTTCTGATTTGAACTATTAGTGAATCACCTGTTAGTAAACTTAATCCTTAGTCACCCTGAGCCAAATTTCAGTTTTATCTTTCTTGGCACATATGTTAAATAACATCTTTAATATATGGTGCCTGAAAATTGTGACTCTGCAAAACAGTCCATTTTCAGATAAAGAAGGTCCACAGTATGCCCGTGTATTGTCAACTTAGCTAAGAACCAAAGTTTACAGAATGTAAGGATTATTTTACATTCCTTATAAAAACATGACTGTTCAGGGTTTGCCCCGCCTCTCGCCCGTTGACTTCTGGAGATAGGCACCAGCACCCCTCACAACTCCAGGGGTAAGTGTAACATAATGGATGGATGGATGGATGGATGGATGGATGGATGGATGGATGGATGGATGGATGGATGGATGCAAAAACTATAAAGGTACAATATTAGGCCAACTGTGGAGAGGACATCTCGTTGCAAGTTTAATTTTCAATATTTTCATTTGCTGGTAGCAAAAGACAAAGACTAACCAAATTGTTATGGAAAAAAAATATGTTTGAAAAAGTGATGTTTTTTTTAACTCAGATATAACAATCATATTGTAGCACCAATCAGGTGATTTCCAAAGAACTTTTTGTGGACATGAACATGCACCAAGTGACCAATTGAAGGATGATACAAAACAGGATGGAACAGGCAAAACGTGTCCTACCATTGGTCCAGGCACAGGCATAACAGGGGATTTCTCATCATAATCTCGTATTTGCATTTATCATTGTTTGCGTTTCTTAGTGTTATTTCAATCATAAATAGCTGCATGTAAAATGATGCTTCGCTATGTTGTTTTGACAACAGAAAAATCATTTTGAGGTTCTTCCTGTGCTCTGAGAGGCACAGCGCTGTAGCACCGCTCTGATGCAGCGGCACAGAGCGGTGCAAAGCAGGAGGAGAGGAGCATCACAGGGCGTCAAATGTTTACACAATATTGAGTTTAGAGGCACCAAATTCTGGATATTTAATTCCTCTCAAGTTCTATTTCTTTTTTGCCTAAAGGATCTGATATATTGGCATTAAAGGGGAAGTATTATGTATTTTCCAGCCACATAGTGGCATCTTATAGCACAATCAAGTAACTATGATGCCTCCAGTTGTTATAAAAATGCTATATATACCAAATATCATTCCAAAGAAAGTTGACCTTGTATTTTAACACCTTGATACTAGGTCTCCTTCTCTTGAAAAATTCCTGCTCTTTCTGAAACTCGACCTTAAGGAAGTCATCACAACATGGCTCCTCTGTTAAGCCTTTCACAATGTTTTTACCAGCATTACACTGAGAAGTAGCTCATATAATGACAGATGTGAAGCTTCACAAGGTGTTTGCTAATTGCTGCTAGCTAATCTGAAGGAGCTGAGTGGGGAAGTCGCTGGGGAGGCAGAAGCTCCGAAGAAGAGCAGCACCTCGATAACACAAGGAGCTGTCCCTCAGTTCCCCCTGGCGTTTTGCACAGCTGAATGGTTGCCATGGGAGATTAAAGATTTCTCAAACACGCATTAAAGAATAAGGCAACACTTCGGGTATGTCTTTGATGAGGGAATAACATAAAAACATGATGTAAAGCCCAAAAATGTATATTTTACAGAATACTGCCTCTTTAACATTGGTTTTGGTCATTTTTAACATATTGGCATCAGTCTCATAGGTAAAACTTGGCTGATATTAATATCCAGCATTTATGTCTATCTTGTTGTTTGTGTTTTTGTTTGGGCATGAGATAGTGATAGTACTGCAACATATTGTGGTCAGTTTTTTTCCTTGTGTCAAACAATGATAAACATTGTTTATCTCAATTATGACAGCAATATTAATGTCACGTATAACTGGCCAAAATGTTTCTTAAGTAATTACTCTAGTGAGCCTTAATAAAATACGTAACAACCCATTTAAAAGCCATTCTATTACTGAGATCAGCTAGTCAGGTTGTCGTTTTGTATCTGCTGGAATTTCTGGAAATTAAATGAGCAACTATCGTTCAACTATACTCACTATTTTGTTATATTGATTCTGTTAACATACATTGTAGCATCGCTACAATGTATGTTACCATTTATTGAAATGAAACTTTGGACATCAAGTGAAAGAATGAGACAATGGAAACATTTAGTCACCTTGGGTCCAGCAGGGCCAGTGTCTCCTTTAGCACCATCCAGACCGCTGAATCCCTGAAGGCCAAGAGAGAAACATAAAGATGAAGTTCCTCTTCATAAGATCTTCTCAGGTTTGGATGAATGCGATGACACAAAATGGCTTTAGCTCACTCTGTGACCCTTGATTCCGGGAAGTCCAGGGGTTCCTGGGAAACCACGAGCACCCTGGGAAAAAAAAGTAACGAAAAAGAGGAACAGTTTAAGTTAAACTCTGCTGTGCTCTTGGTTTTGATTTACACATATTTACTCAAAAACATGTTTGATCAGTGAAGTACCTGTGGACCAGAAGGTCCCCGCTCACCACCACGACCAGGTTTGCCAGCCTCACCCTGACGACATACAAAATTAAGATATAATTACAAATCCACTTTAATCACTATGCTTTGATTCAAAGTGATGTGTCCTCAGGAACTGAAAAATACAGGCTGACCACTTACATCCTCTCCATTCTTTCCTGGAGGTCCTGCAGGTCCGCGTGGCCCCATGGGACCCTGATTAAAAGACAAAGAGAGTTATGTGGACTGTGGACAAGTTAGGTGAAAAGATGTGTCTATTTTCAACACTCACAGAGGCTCCAGCCTCTCCAGGCTCACCAGGATGGCCATTGGGTCCTGGAGGTCCCTGTAGAAGGAGACAGAACCTCAAACATCATCACAAAGGAACTGACAATTTTTTTCTTTGATTCTGAATGTGAATTCTACAGGTTATAAAAAAATGACATTTCTTGTCTAACAAAATAATCCTGAATAACTTCAGCTGCTCTGACACCATAGCCAGCCATGTGTTCTTGTTATGGGTTTCTTGAATTGGTGTCAGAAAGTGATCCACAATCTTAAAATGACAGATTAAATATTCCGCTTCAAACTGACCATAATTCTGTTGAAGTTAAAACAGGAAATCTGACAACCCTAATAATTCAAGGGTTAAACTGAATCCATTATTATTATAGAATCCTTTAAGTGAAATACCTAACAAATATAATCAGGAAACAGTCAACTGAGTACTACAGTATGCTTAAGAACATATATTAAAATTCGCAAATTTCCAAGCTGAATTTGCTAGATTAAGCTGAGACTAGATACGTGTGGTTTATGGGACAAACAGCTCAATGAAGTCAGGCAGTCGGTATTAACATTATGATCATCTCACTGAAAGGAAGGAAATGATCCACTTACACTTTGACCTGGAGGTCCAGTAGGTCCACGGGGTCCCATTGGGCCCTGTTAGTCAAACAAGGGCAGAAGTCAGAAACAGCACCATCTTAAATCACTGGAAAATAATAGACATGTACAAGAGTGAACCTGCCCTACCATTGGTCCAGGCACAGGCATAACAGGGGATTTGTCATCATAACCACCAGACATCTGAGGGGAGAAGTTCTGAAGCACAAAAAGAAAACAGACATGTCCTTCAAGAGATATTTATTGATCACATATTACATACATTGAGCAAGGGTTATGTTTAACAGGAACTTTCATAGAGCCTTAAAACAACACCAAGACCTGCCCTTAATGTAACCCTTTGATGAGATTCACTTCCTATGATATGAAAGCTTTAGTTTAAAAAAAATATGATTTTTTTTGTACTGTTATTTCAGAACAGCTAAATGTAAAAAATAATATAAACCTGGACAACAGGTTAGTCCAGGTCTAGTTAGTCACTATTGGGTGTCCATCTGTTAACTTTACTTTTCAAACAAGATAAAAGAATGTTTGAGGTTAATAAAAATTAATATATGGTAGATGTTATCAGATGCTAAGAATGTCAAAAATTAGCAGTCAAAAATAAAGTGGAAAATTATTTTTAAGTTTACATACTGTAGGTAAACTAAAAAATATTTTTGCAAAACCCATCAACTGTGTGAGGCAAATGCAAAGTTAAAAATTGGCTCCAAACAAGTAATGTGTACCAATAGATTTTCTAGGGGAATTAGCATGTTGCAGAAATGTTATATTAGCTGTAGGACATTGCCTCAGAAATTTACATAAAATTCAAAGGTTTATTGACTTGATATGGCCCTTGAGAATCAAATTTTAATTTAAAGTCAGATTGTGAAACTGATGTAGCAACTCACAGATTGCTGTTGATTTGTATTATCTTCTTTGTGTTTCCATGCTTTTTCTTTTATGCTTTCGTAAAACATTCAGACTAAACTTATTAATGTAGTGTGTCAAATTTTTTAATAAGTAATTATTAATAGTAAACTAATAATAATAATAATAATCATAATAATAATGACAATGGTTGTAAAAATTTAAGTATCTTCTCATCCTTTCCTGGTGAGCTATCTTCTCACAGGTGCATTATGCAACCTTTTACCCAACATCAAAACTGAGAAGATTTGAGTCTGCAAACCTCATTAGTTCATTTTTATGTGCAAGCTGATTTTATGATAGACCACAAAGTTGAAAATATGCCCAAGTTTTACCAAGAAAATGATATTTTCTGCAATTTTAGGCTTGCTTTAATGTTTCTCACAAGAATACCAGACATTTTGAAACCAGGGCATCAAGCTCAATTGGGTGTAAAGATGTAACTTTTACTGTGGTAAAAGCAAATTAGGAATTTATGTTTTCTGATATCAGCAGGTCCACTCAAACATTTCGTGTGGGCTTGTTCCTCCAACATGATTAGCTCTTTACAATCTGAACCCAAACTTAGGCAAGTACAGAAATTTACACAAAAAAATAACAACTTACTCCACCAAGGCCAGGGGGTCCAGGAGGGCCGGCAGGTCCTGGTAGACCAGGCTGTCCATCCAGGCCATCTCTACCAGGGGGACCAGGAGGACCCTAAAAAAAATGAAAGAAATGTCAAACATCGGGGCATGTGTGTCACTTAAAAGCCATCATTACAAAAACAAGCAAGGATACTTGAAGACTCCTTATTGGAAATACTGTGTAGTAATGGATATTTGATTGTATTGTGTAATCTCGTGTCCTTTATTATCACAGAGAACTTCCTAAAATTGGACTTCTCAACACTAATGACCGTGAAACCGGGCACAAAAAGATAAGCTGTGGTCAATGTGACATCAGTAAACAGGAAGTGGATACGCTGACTCTGCATGAGAATTCTAAATTTCCACTTAAGGAGTGTGTTGCATATAACCTATTAATGATCCACATCAAAGAGTAATGGATGACAACTTCAGATAAATGAATAATATTTGAAGATGTTTTAGACTACACATTGTGCTAATTCATATTAAGCTTCTTTCAGACCCAGCTTGACTAGCTGCTTAGCTAGCATAAAGCCAGTTGGGTTGTTAGCTGCATCAAATTGAATAAATCCACAATGTTTTATGCAAGATATAAGTTTTGATGAAGTAACAATTGAAACAAAAACAAAAAGCAATTTCTTATTTTTAGCATTCTTAAAAACAAGATCAAAGTAAAAATTACCTCAAGGCTTTTTCTTGACAAAAACACAAACACCTCATGTACTGATACTTTTGTTAACCTAACTACTAATGTTTTCATCATGCAAGTAGCAATGCTAGAAGCAAGGGAAGATGGCTCCATGTGGTAAAAATGCACTCACAGCTTTTAGTTCATGTTTTAGCAGGCATGTTGTAAATGTAACAACCACCAAGTGACTAATACTCTTGCTAAATGCTCCCACATTTTTAAATCTTACTTCCTCATCCACTTAAAAGACAAAACATATAATTTTGCTGCTTTGTTGATAGACCCGTTTGACTCCAGCAAAAACACACAGGACTCTGGTCACCGTGCCAGAACTTATTCACACTATTAAAATTTAACAAAACTGGAAGCACATCCACAGAAGAATAAAATGTGAATTTACCCTCTCTCCCTTGGGTCCACGGTCTCCCTTGGGTCCCTGTAGGCAAAAACATCAAAAATAGTCTTAATGTAAAGATAAAGGTATTGATGTTCTGGTTGCTATTATACTACACATCATTGATCTGTACAAATAATATGAATAGAACGATATGAATATTAATGTTCACTTTATTATTAGTATACCTACTAATCACCTCACTTCAGTCCAGTTTACTTTTGTTCAATAAAAACAGTTCACAACAGAAGGATTTTCATGGCACCTAGAAGACTAAACAAATAACTAAAAATGCCAACAAGTTCTGAATGTAAAGAAAGTTTTATTTACCTCAACCTGAGCAGACTGGTAGCCTGAAAAGGAGAAACAGACAATTTCAAACATATAGAAAAAAAAATAAAATAAAATAAAAAATAACGAATGTGTTGCAGAAAATATACAGATGTAAAGATCAGCTGGGCGTTAAAGGTAAACCGTTTTTTTTTTTTTTTTTTTTCATGTTATGTGCTTTGTTTGTTTTTAATGTATTTTCATATTTATGACTTCTGGAATGATATGATACAGAAAATAATAGAATCAAAGTTATGAAAAAGTAACCCAGAAGATATACGAGTGAAATACCGTCATCGGGGCAGATGGCGCAGCACTCGCCCTGGGGGACGATGGGGTTGAGGCAGTCAGTTGGCTCTTCGCATAGAACCTCATCGCACAGAACAGTTCCGCTGTCACACACACAGATTTGACATGGCTCTGGTTTCCACACGTCCCGGTCCGCAAACACCTGACCTCCAAGGGTGCAGCTGGCACCTGTGCCTGAGGGGGGCAACAGAGAGAGAGGGATGTCAAATTGACATGCACATGCTTGAGCAACAAAAAGGAAAATTTAAAGTAAAAAAATATGATTGTGAATGAATATAAAATTACATTAAAATACAAAATGTACACTAAATACTCTGGAGATTAATTTTTCTGTCTACATGCCATTAGAATTGCATATAATGAGGCATCTGAGCTGACAATGCCTTAAATTCTGGTTTTCTCTATACTTTTATGTAAATGTTTCTAATATTAGCAAAAATATATGTTATTTTGTATAAATTCAATGCTTAGCAGTGGCTCTGACAACTTTCTGTGTAGAACTGAAACAGACCGAGGTTAGAGGTGACTGAGAGGACACAGTCTGCCTGCAGATGTAGAGCAAAAATTAAAAACCTTCAAGTACATTTTTATCTCCACTGAAAAGAAAGTTAGCTTCCCATCTTAGTGGTGGGACTCTGACTTCTAAGCACAATGTTAACCCTGAATGCACTTTTTGAGTGAATATAAATCTTGTGTCGTGCCAAAGTTCTGAGCTCAGAGGGAGAAAAATAGCAGTGCTGTAGACTGCTGGTTTGGCAGCAGCTGCTGGAAACTCTGCACATGTGTTTGCAATTAAAGGAAAGCAGACAAAAAAAGAGTGGAAAGAAAGTGAAGAAAACGAGGAGGCGGGTGTGAGAGGGGGGTGGACGTGGCAGCCAGATGTTACTGCAGTCACAGAGAGGAGCCTCTGGATGTCGCTGTGAGATCGCTCTTAGTGTCAAAGTACATCTGCTTCAAAAAAACTGCTGAATCCGTTCCAGATAAAAGGAACATCTGGAAAAACGAAATATCAACTCCATAGTTGCGGTCCCCAGAGTTGATTTGGTTTTCTTTGTCTTGTCAGAAGATTCAATTTCTTACAGTCCTCCATGATGCCTTTTCAATATCAAAACCGCTGTAGATTTTTGCAGATGGAAGATATTTATATCTAGTCAGGGGCAAGGCTGAACCTGTTTCTCACCTCCTGATTTTCCTTTGGGAATATTGTCATTATGTGGGCTGTAGTTCACCTGTCTGACTTAAAAGCTGGCCTCAGGCTGTGACTAACACTGCCACATCAATCAGGCCTCAGACAGATTTCACATCTCTGACGCATCTAATGGAAATCGAGCAGCAAATTTAACGCTGGTAAAAGGAGAGAAATTATAAAACGTTATTTGTGTCTTACAAATATTCACTTTTGAAGGCCCTGTACATGTCATCTGTGCAATGGGGTTTCTTCTTTAAAAAGCATGGCCTGGAGAAAAGTCTGCAAAAAACTTGCAGCAACTTGCTCTGCATGCATGCTGGGAACATGGAGGGGAAGAGAGTGCTACACTAGAACAAAGAGAAGGAGAGAGGGAGGCCTTCTTTGGATGCCCAATGGATTACGTACACCCTGTTCTGGCTATCTCAGAAGACAACAAACTTTCAATGATCTAATGTCTAAATCATTTCGTTTTCTCCTCTTCTCTTCCTAAGATCTCAGCAGCCGTCCAGTCATGAAGACAAAATCCATCCTTTTTTTAAAAAAGGGAGAAAAGCGTTGAGAACCTCCAACAAACTGATGAAACTTACGGTCGTCCTCGCCCTGCGCCCTGGCCAGGAGCACCGTGGCGCTGAGCAGCAGCACCAGCCGCAAATCCACAAAGCTGAACATGTCTAGATGCCACCAGACATGTAGACTCTTTGAGGCAAGAGAGGAAAAAAAAAGTTGGGGATGTTTTCTCTTTCTGCTACACTCCACTCATACAGGGGTGTTTGGGGTAGGATCCGTGCGTCTGTCCAAAGTCCTCCTGACCCCAGCAGAAAACTCCCTACTGCCTGCACTCATTTTCCAGCAGAGCTTTTATATGGGAGCCCAAAAAACTGGGAGGTACTGGGTCTGGACCGACTAAGGGGGGACGCACCCTCATTATCCTGCTGCTGCTCACGTTTAGGGAAGACAAGAAAGGACACCTCCTTCAAAGGAAAAAAAAAAAGACAGAGGGAAAAAACAGCAGGTCCCTCCTTCCATAATTGCAGAGCATGTCTGGGTCTGAGGAAAGGGGGGGCTCTGAGAAAGGGAGAAACTTGAGCCATATGAGCGCTGGAGGGTCGGAGGAGGATTTTCATCTTCAGCAACCCGGCATTTTATCCAGGGTTCTGTTTGGTTGTGGTCTACTTCTTGATTCCTTCAGATTTCTCACATTTTTCAGATTGGATTGCCTTGAAGGTCCAGAGGTCAAACCCCAACATGAGAGTGTTTCCCCTTTCACTGTGTTACCATGACCTACACATGTTAACACAGTGAATGTTTTCATCCAAAACATTTTCATGTTTGGATGAAAATGCAGGAGTTAGCCTCTGCTTCTGTTCCTAATCCTTTAAAAATATATCAAGGGGAACTTTATTACCTGCATCCACTGTTTATGACAAACCATCAGGTTCCACTTCTCCACCTATACATGAAATGAAGATTTATATGCAGCCTACAAACCTACTCATACAGCTCATACAGTACGTGTTTGATGTTCAATAGAAACCATTCATTTCTACATTATGTTTTGGAGAGCCTTAAAAAATTCCTGCTCTGTTGAGCAACTGGATTTTCATATTGTAAGCTTTCAGTCAACTTATTTCAAAAACTTGATTTACAGCATGCACACTACTTTGAAATTGCTTACTGAAATGACAGAGCCTTCAGAGCATTCCATCCATCCATCCATCCATCCATCCATCCATCCATCCATCCATCCATCCATCCATCCATCCATCCATCCATCCAAC
>CAEGAG010269524.1:0-21812 GCA_903067065.1 Brachyrhaphis terrabensis | reverse complement strand
TATATATATATATATAGTAAGGGTCACAGTTCTGACTAACATTTCCTAAAAAGTTTCAAAGTGCCCTTTTAAGTCAACTAATTATTATTATTATTTTTTTTTCAGATAAGAACAACAAGGACAAAAAAAGGCAAACGCATCATTTAACTGCTGGTACTGAATTGTGAAAGTAGCTTTGAAAACGTATTCACCTGGAAGGTAGAGGGAGGCAAACGGGTCCATATCAGCTCCTCTGATCATGTTGGAAATCTTATCCATTATACCCTGCTGGGCCAAATACTGGCGACCATGCTGACTGTGAGCCAGAGTGGTCACCATCTCAATCGATGTGGCTCTAATGGGAAAGACATGAATAAAAATAGTCTCTACGAAAAGCATGGGAACCCTGTCAGAAAGAAGATAAACAAACATGATATGTATTTGTTTTTACTGATACAAAACTGTCGCTACCTGATTAGGACATCGTCTCCCGTCAGCTCGCTGAGCAGCTGGGAAATGAGGCCGCTGTTGGCACAGTAACCGAGAGAAATTGGAGAAAAAGATGAGATTTCAACCACCAGCTGCAAGTAGAAAGAAGAACGAGAGGAACTGGTCTCATGACGGGTTTTTGAAAAAGAAAGAAATTAAACAAAGTGGAGAACACTTATTTTGCCTGGTAAGCAAACTACTTTCATGCGAACAAGTAAAAGTAGATGTCAATGAAAAATGAAACATTCATACTTTCATCTAGTATTTTCAGAAAAAAATGAGGGAATTTAAATCACCTCATATAATCTGTATCTGATTATGTCGTTTTTGCCCATCACTTCCTTCATGACTTCAAGGAGATCACTCTGAAATAACTTGTCTAATCCAGGCTTAGAGTGACTTATTTTAGAAAGGGACTGAATTGCCTGGAAGAAGAAGAACAAGAAGAGAAAACACAACAACAGTTATTGCACACCATGTAGGTTAGACGAACTGGAACAAAATCCTTTCAGTGTCTAAAATTTTCACCTGTTTTGCCACAGCAATTTTCTCCTCACCGATGCAAAGGATCACGGCCCGTAAAATGCCATGATTGTTGAGGATTTGTGTGACGGCCTCTGGGTGCTCCACCACCCTGCCAATCTGAAAGGAAAACAAATGCTAATGTAATATTTGTTTTACTGGCTGCTATCTACTGTACGTGTCCAAACTCCCTACCTGTGTCAAGGCCAGTATCTTTACTGTGTCGTTAGGATGGCTCAAACCCTCTTGCAGCTTTTCTCTGTAGTTCTGCACCAAATGCAAAGGACTGAGGGCTATTAGGATGCGTTCAAGAATGTCCACACACAGATCAACCTGATCCCTGTGAACACAGAACATTTTAATAACTCAAAACTTCTGTAACAAATGGTTTACATCAGCAACTAACAGTTTGTTATTAAATCCATTTATCTTTTCAAAGTCATCATAATGTATTGGTGTATCCAATGGCTATTTATCCATTATATTTCTTAATGGATGCTTCAGTTATGTTGCTATTGATTGCTCCTTCAACTCTGGATATTTCTTCCAGCAAACATTTAGTTCGTATAGTAAATGTTTGTGCAATTAGATCCAATGCTGAGAGGCAGTCTTGCAGTAAGTCTGAAGTTGCAAGGTTAACACCTACAATGGGCATCACTGAATTACGCTCAAAAGTAAATTAAATATCCACCCCCACCTCACTCCTATATGTGATCTTTAGTATCTTAACCATGATATTATTCTAATTTATCTCTAACTGGAAAGTTAGACCAAACTACCAAAGTTTCATTTTAATAGAAAATTATTTGCATTCTTGCAGTTGCTCAATTTAAGGTACAGCTGGAAAATATTGGAACAGAAATTCAAATGAATCTGTAAAAAAGAATTATTATGCATGTTACTTAAAAATATGTCTATGAGTAAAATAGGACTGGTACTGCTAAAAAACAACAACATTTTAGTTTCAGAGAACATGACTGAAAATAAATTGAAGTAGTGCAGCATTGTGGCCACTTAGCATGCTGACAACAAGCCTTAGTTGCATGCTAGGAAACAGGAGAGGTTAGCTAGCCTCTCCTTTCGTTATCCTTACGGTTATGCTAACCCATTAGTTGTTCAAGCAGCTACAGAGCTGAATACGCTCTCTGACTCAGCAATAAATGGACAATCGCTGAGTTCAACAGAGTGTAAACAAGGCTGAGACACGCAAACCAACCTTTCATTAGTGTTCAGCAGAAAGAAAATCACATCGAAACGCTGTCCGCTCAGGACGTCTCTCAGAGCGCTGACTGGAATTGACAACAAAGCAGTTTTTAAGCTCTGCAACTCTTCAATTGGGTCTTCAACTCCGGATATTTCTTCCAGCAAACTTTGGATGGTGGCTGCCATGACTGTCTCTGTTTGGAATCCACAACTTCCGCTTCTTCTTCATGTCACATTAGCCTCACACAACCAGGAGCGCATTACCACCACCTAGCGGACTAAGAGGGAATAAAACACCCTTGATTACTTTATTTACCTTGCTCGACTGTCTTTCCTTCTAACTTATTTAGTCGCTATTGAGAGACATTATTGGACCATATGACACCAGCCACAATTTTGTGCTTTTAAGATTGTCTTTGGTTTTGTTTAAACAAAATAACTCAAATAAAGCATAATTACTGAAAATAAAAATTTCACTCACTCCTGCATTAATCACTTTTTTTTTGTTGTTGCTGTTTTTTTTTGTTTCTTACCTTATTTCAAAACTTTACTTTTAAGCATAAATAGGGATAAAAAAGTACATATAAACTTATATTTTCTGTACAATCCATTTATCCTATTGAAGAGCTTGTACAGCTTTTACCATTACAGAGAGTGAGAGACTATCATGGTCACAGATTTTGTAATTTAAAACTCACTGCGATCAATGTTTTTCCGCAGTGGGAGGAAGTCATGTATTTGGAAAAGCTGTTGCAAGTAAACACTCAATTCTAAGATTTAGTTAGGAGATGTTCCATAAATCAACAGTGTTAACCACCACATCATCACAGTTGACTCTTAAACTATACTCTTAAAATACTCAAGACATCATGGCCTGTGGAAGTATTGTTGTATCAGCATTAGATTGAGTGCAGAATTTGCACCAGTTACAACTTTCACATGGATTCTCAATAAATGGCTTTAAAGACCCATCAACTGTGTTTTGCATTGGGCCAGAAAAAACATTCGACTAGAACTTGATTGTGTCCCACTGTACCTGTAAAACTTTTCATCTCTTCACATCCCTCCAAAGTTTCAATAATAAAGTTTTATTAGTCACAGCTTTTCTAATAATTGAATTCTTTTCCAGGGCCTATATTTTTATTTTAACATCTGCAACATATTGCTTGCAAAATTAATAAGAGTCCAGAAAGGGAATATTATTAAAATAATGTTACCAACATATTACATAATATGTCAAGCTGGTCGATAAAATTTTAAGATAGGTTCACCTTTTGGAGCTACTGTTTAAACATGTCAGTAAATTAGATACACTCTTCTAAATGAGGACGTGACCACAGGGTGCAGAGTTACATGTTTCTTAAAACCATCCTGTTTTGTGGGACAAAATGTTTGATTTTGGTCTCATTTGATCAGTGTATCTTCTTTTACAAGTTTTTCTTATGTCCATGTATGTAGCAGCTTCTCCAGGTACAATAGTTTATTTGGCTGCTTCTTTGATTACTGATGCCTTTGCACAATGTGTCAGTCCTGCTGGGCTTGCAGTTGCGCTTTACACTTTTCATCTTCAGTGCTTCTGATATATTTTAAATTCCCATGGTCACATGAATTAAAACCCAACTTGGTAGAGACACAAGCATATCTAGGGCATGGTTACTGAAATTTTAAGAATGATAGTAAATTTAAAAAATGTCATTTATTTGCTTCAGTAGTTTGTAGTGAATGATGAATCTTCAATGATCTTTTGGCTTTAATCATCTACTTTTTCTACATGTCACTGAATTAGTATGCATAATGTAAGATGGACTCCTCGAAATCAAGATCTCAGTTGGGAACAGGGTGCACAGTTACATGCGCCTTGGGTTTCATGAAAGTGGAAACCCTGTGTGTTCAGCTGTTATTGTTGTAGAGCCTTCTGCCGTGGCGGGTCCAATCATCACTTACAGCTAATAAACAGATGAGCAACGAGGCTTTTGCAGCAGCTGTCATGCAGGTACAAACTATGTTTTTAGAACTCATAAATTTAAAAATGTTTAAAGTTTCATGTACCGCATTTAGGATAATTCATACTTTTTTTGACCCTGCAGTGCTGTTTGTGTAAGCTGCGTACCCATCAGTGGTGTTTCCTCCTGTTCAACATCTTGCTGTTCCACGCATTGCTGTTCGGGGCAGATTTTGTTGAGGAGTACCTCCTGCAGCCGTCCCCTGTGGTTTACACTGATGGTATGGTTGCAGATGTGAGGGAGAGAGCAAGAAAACTGGATTTGAGCACCATAAAGCAGAATGTATCCAGGGATTATGTAATTTCTAATCCCGATGCCTGCAGAAAACCTGACCTCTTCCTCCTCGCTCTGGTCTTCAGCTCTCCGGCAAATATCACCCAAAGAAATGCAGTGAGGAGAACATGGGCAGACCAAACACAAATTCAAGAATCTCCCATTAAGGTACTCTTCTTCACCGCATCGACTGAATCTTCTACCATCCAACAGGATCTAATCAAAGAGTCTGAACTTCATGGTGATTTGATCCAAAGCCGTGTCGTAGATGTGTCATCCCTCTATGGAGCAAAGGAGAACACACTGCTGGCTCTTCGTTGGGTAATCACGTTCTGTCCTCAAGCACGTTTGGTTCTGTTGACTGAGGACTCTGTGTTCATAAACCTACCTGCCATTGGAAGCTACCTGCGGGGGCTTCACAGGAATTCAGAAGACCTGTATCTAGGCAGAGTGATCCAGAAAGAGTCCCCTGACAGGAACCCCAACAGTCCACGCTACCTGTCCCGCATTCTCTACCCTGACAAGTATCTGCCAGAATACTGTGAAGGAACTGCTTACATTTTGTCGCAGGATGTGGTCCGTAAAGTCTACGTTGCATCGTCGGCAGTCCTTACCCCCATCCCGGTTGACATTTTTGTAGGTTTCTGTGCTCAGAAAGCAGGTGTCACACCAATTCACAGTGCCAGGTTCTCAGGAGAGAGACACATCCACTACAATGCCTGCTGTTATCGACATCTGTTCAGCTCAGCAGGAATGGGGAGCCTAGAGCTAGAAAGAGTGTGGCAAGACCTTGAACAGAAAGGTGGCAAGTGTTCCCTGCTTAAGACATACTCTGGCCTTGTGGTCTGCAAAGTCCGCACATATTTAGATAAAACTTTATTACAAAACTCAAAAGAGCAGACTTGATTGTAAAAATTAAAATGGCATAACACTATGCTCAGAGTATTTCTGTTAGTTTCCTTTTGTCCACTCTGAAGTGTTACAACAAAAATCTAAATCAGCTGAAGTGTAGACTTGACATCTGAAAAGATTAGCCTCTGAGTATTTAATGGATGGATTAGATGGAAACCGATTACGGTATTTTCAATCTTTTCTCAAGATTACTTTGTGTTTTGTGAGAACCTAGTTTGGCCCAGTGAATTTCATACTTTTTCTGGTTTTCACCTATTAATAATTGTTAGGTTGACTTGTCTGAAACCTCCACTAAACAAATGTAAAACTTTAAACATAATGTGTCTAAAAGCTGATGGTGCTATTTGTGGTATGTTTGATCATACAAATATAGTAGATGTCTGCAAAATTTAAGGAAAATAAATCCCAACAACATTTTGCTCATAGACACTCTGGTTTTCTTTTTCTTGGATGTGCACTTATTGTAAAATATAGTATATCCAATCTGGAAAGTATTTAGCCATACGTAATGGATTGCTAAATCCCAGCAACAAGCTTTATTTTATAAACATGTTATTTGACATAGCGGGATGAAGCTGTGCACAATTGTAAAGTGGAAAGAAAACGTAGTATGGTTTATATTTTTTAATAAAAATCTGAAAAGTTTGTAGGACAAAATTGTGCAGCATTTACATCTATAAATCTTTGCTAGTGTGTCTTTACCACATTTTTAGAGACTAAAAATGTTGCCTTTTGATCAATACAATTTAATTTAAGCTCAGTCAGTGGAACAGTTGAACAAAGTCTCTCTGCAGACTCCCAACCGGATTAAGCTCTAGACGTTCATTGGGCTTTTCCAGGACATAAATATGGCTTCGTCTAGTTCGAGCCATAATTAGCTCCATCCATTCCCGCTGAAGCTGTCACCATAGTTCATGGTGGAGATGTGGTGCTCAGGGTGATGTGCAACATTTCCCCCATAAGAAAGCATGTTACTTTCAGGCTAAAATGTTCAATTTTGATCTCATCCAATTTATAGATGAACTTCTTCCAGATGCTTGGTTGTTGGATTCCAGTCAGGACTTCTGGCTATCTGCTCAGATGCCAGATTTATGGAGTACTAGTTGTCCTATTGGCAGATTCTCCTTCGTGAGCTACACATCCCTGCAGGTCCTCCAGAATTACATTAATATTGTGGCTGCTTCTCTGATCAATGCTCTCCATACCATGCATGTCAGTTTGAATGGAGGCCTTGATTTTTCTACATTGTAAACTTATTTTCAAATGTTAAAATAAGGTTCAAATGTAAGCTTACTTTTACATTTTGATGATGCATTCGGCACTGCTCTGTAAGATGTTCAGAACTTGGGATAGTTTTCCTAAGCTTAATTTTATTTTAAACTTCTTCATAACTTTATCCCTTCCAGTTAAAGAAAGCATTGCCACAGCATGATGCTGCCACCACCATGCTGGTTCTTCAGTAGCGTTCTCTGAGTTCTTCACAGAACACTTGTATTCATATCGAGAATACAATACAAACAGGTGGGCTGTCTTTAAAGGTAGTTGGTTATATTGTTTTTTTGTTTGTTTTTTGCACATAGTGTGATGAATGGAAATATATAGAAAATAATGTATATTTTATTCCTCTTACAAATATGTGCTCTGTGTTGAACTATCATCTTACAATTGTGTGCTACTCTGTGTTGACCTAAAGTACAAACTCCATATAAAATGCTCTGAAGTTATATTGTTGTAAAATGTGATAAACTTCAAGGTGTATTAAAACCTTTTCAAGGCATCATGCAGTTTCTCAGCTTTGATGGTTTTCCTCTACCTCTGCTAGAGGACACAGGTTTTTTGTGTTAATGAGGACATCTGGTGGTTAGTTTGAGTCATAGCCAAGTAACGCTGGAGTTGCTGAGTATTTAATGTCCTTTATTCTGACAGAAAAACGGACAGAACAGTTTTTACAATCTGAGTGGGAGTTTTATTTGATCTGAAATAACATTCGAGTCAGCTTAGACATTACATTTGTAGCCTATCACCTGTTCTGACTTTCTTTTTAAAGGCAGTCTGAATTACATTTTCACCATCAGTAAGTTTGTAACCAGCTAAACACGTAAATCAAGAAGAACAAATTTGTGTCCCGTAAATGTTGTTTTTAAACTTCATTTTAAATTCCACCACGGAAACGTTTGGCTCCTGTGCTGGTGCCATGAACTACCCAAACAAAATGCTTGGCTGTACTGCCAGCGGTTCACACTGCAACACTCCATTCCACTTTGGCACAGTTCCACTGTGTCTGCTAAGCTTTCTGTCTCAAAGCCAAAACACTTCAAAGAATAACACCTCAGCATGTCAAAAGTAGCTCTCGCAGATGATTAGTCATGTCAACGGTTGGATTTGGATGCCATCACAGTGAAATGGATGTAATTCACCTCAGCAGGTTACTATCCAAGCATTTCTTTTTCTTTTTATGCAGTACATAAAAATTACCTTTATTTTAGTTACTTATTTAATTGCTGTTTTCAGTTCAAAAATCACTTCCAAAAGTAAAATATAATGTTATACTTCCAGGGTTTTTTCAGACCAAAAATGAGCTGACAAAAAACTTCTAAAGACAAACTACATGAGATGGTATTTCTCGTTTAAGACACACACAAATAAGGATATCAACAAACTTTATGAGCCATATTGCTACAAGCAGACATTTGTATATTGTGCATTTTACACACATAAATTCAAGCATAACTACCTTCACTTACTGATGCTTTGACTATCAATAAGTGTCATTATGACAAAAAATGTAACGTTAGCTACCAGTTACCTTTGTGCAGACGAACATGTGGTAGTTGCTTCATTCAACTGGACATGAGGTCGGCTGCAGGCCTTGATCCATTTCTTGCATTATTCCAGTCTCCTTTTGGGTTTTGGAAATGTAATAAATTGTATTCCGCCCAAACAAAATAGAGCTCTCATGACTCAGATGGTCAAGAGAGATTTTTTTTCACAATAGAGAGACTGTCAAAGATCCATCCCTCTACTCCAGGATCATGACATTGTTGTACAGAGAATAAGCCTGGCCTATTGTTTTATATGCAAAAAATGTAAAAATGTAAATCATAAAACTACTCAAATATTTGGTCATTATGGTATTCAAGACATTGCCATATGTGAGTTGTTCTATAGTCAAAGTCAGCAATACAAACTTCTAGCTCCGGACATTGTTGAGGTTTGGTCGAATTTTCCAAGAGAAAGTGGAAACGGGGAAAGGGAAATGGGGGGAAAAAAACTAACCACCTCTTCAAACCATATGCAGACCTGATTGTAGACATGAACACACAGTTACACACATCCACTCATGAGACAGCCTGCAAAGATTGCTCATGTGAGGTTGAAGGAAATGGCACACTGCATGTGGGTGGTGTGCTCTAATGAATAGCTCTCCTCAGAGAGAACACTCTCTGATGGGAGGGATTCATCAAACCAGAAAAGACTGTTTTATTTAGAGTGTTTACACTGAAGAAAGACGTCTGAGACTCCATAGCATGGCCAACTATTTGAGGGGATGGTCAGAGGGAATTAATGCAAGAGCTGAAGAAAGAAATATTTGTCAACTTTATGCATGTGTCCTATTCGAGAGAATATACAGTGTGCAGTTTTATTTTATGCGTACAAACCTGATTGTGAGATTTATGTTGGGAGTTGAGGGTCGGTGTTTGTGTGGCCCTCTAGCCCAAGACCATTTACGCAGAAGCTGTAACCTCAAGGATAAACCCTTGTTTTGACGACATCTGTGGTTTCTGGTGCTTTCCTTTTTTACAAACTCCATAATCCATGCTTTGAGGTTTTGGTAGCTTTCCCATGCCAGAAGCTGGTGCCTTTCTGTGCAGCTGCTTTTGACTTCTTGAGTTTTAATTATGGATTCTATAGGTTTTGACGTACTTTCTCCTCAAAAACCACTCCATCTGGAGAAAATTGTATGCATTAATCATAAAAGACTACTCTGTGCTTCTGTATATAACAGCTCAACAAGTGAGTATGAACAAAACTGAAAACGTTTGCATTATACAACAATGCATTACTGAAAACGTTTGCATTATATAACAATGCATTACTGAAAACGTTTGCATTATACAACAATGCATTACTGAAAACGTTTGCATTATATAACAATGCATTGCTGCAAACTATCTTGCTTCTCACTTTGTCACATAAAATGTAATGCATCTCATTAATTTCTGTGCATTGTGTCCCATTAAAATTAAAGGGTGTATCAACTTTGAAAAGGTGTAGAAGGAACCATACCTTCCAAAATTTTCCATCATTTTCCATCAACAAAATGTTTTGACAAATGTTTTTAGGAATTTTGAAGATGCTTTTTTTTTTTTTTTCAAAATGTGAGATATGGCTTTGAATTTCGGTCTGTGTTTTTTTTTTTTTTTATCCTGGACCTCTTACGGGGATGCCATTTTGTCCAATCTCTTTCTTGCTGCTGGATCGTGAACAGTGATGCTATTGTGGACAAGTGAGGCCTGCAGTTCTCTATGGATGAGTCACTGATGTGTTTTTGGAGTATCTTTTGGCCGGCCACTTGTAGTAATGTTCACCACTGCTCCATGTTTTCTTCTTTTGTTGGCTCTCACTCTTTTCCGCTGGAGTCCCAAAGCCTCTGAAGTGACTTTGTAACCGTTTCCAGTGCGACAAATGTTGGTGACTTTGTCTCTTTTCTCTTCTTGAACCTCTTTAGATCAGGATTGGTGTTTGATTCCTTTTAGAATACTTCATGCTATATAGAAATGCAACATTAAGTATCCTTTACATAGAAATCATTCTATGTAAATGATTTCTTGATTTGATGGGTCTGGTAAATAGGTCTGGCTTATGTTTAAATATTGAAAGCAATGTATTGATAGCTCTTTTTCTTTACTGATTTATAATTAGTATAAGTAGAAAACTTCATCTTTGTCATATATCAAACAAACTGCAATCCAAAGCATTTTTGTGTGAGAAAAAGGATAAAAACAGAAACTATTTTTAATACCGCATAAGACAAGTTCCCTTTCGTGATTGAAGTATATCAGTTCGAAGGGAACACATGGCTGGTTTACTGGCTATAATTGGGAAGGCTTGTCAAAGCACAGAGGCACTGGAGGATTTATCAAAGAGCTCTTCACTCACATCTGTCAGAGGCAGCACTGGGTGGAGACTCAGTCTGTAATGGAGCATATCAGATCACATATTATTACAGGCCTTTTTGAATTTGTTGATGGTTTCTGGATTGCAGTGCAGAATCAGTCTCCCCAATTTTGCTTCAACTACAAAGTACTTTTACCTACTGTCAACATCATTATATCAGCAGCACAGACCATGCCCTTAATATGTATTTATGGTTAAGTAAAAGAGCCCAAGGCTGTGGGCTTTTTACATTGCTGCATTGGAATCATGTGTAGGGCGTGGCATGAAAAATCTTTGTTGTGAATCAGTTGGATGGTTTGTGCTTTTTTTTTTTCTTTCTTTTAAGATCTATTTTTCTAAATGTATAAAGTCTTTTTTTTTATTATTGCATTGTAGAAAAAAAATCTAGGTTTGTGCTAATTTAATGGCAATAAATGAATCTAGGTTTGGGCAGCAAAAGGTGAAATTTTGAACACTCATAGTACATAAATTAGTACTTAGATTGACAAATAACCATCCTATTTTTGCTGCACCTGGTTGCTGCTTTCACAAGAATCAAAATTCCTTTTATTGTCATTGTGCAAGAAAGAAAGCACAACAAAATTTAAAAGACTGAGGACTTGCAATGGTTGAAAAAAAATTAAACTGAGAATTTCAGCTGTATTTTTCCCCTTTATTTTTCTCTAATATATTGATTCTTATTAAACCTTCATCTTAGTGTTTGGGGTTCTGGTTGTGTTATGTAAGAAAGTATTCCAGATTAGTCAGTCATGGTCCTTTCTTTTTTTTTTTACTATACTGGGTTTTGTGTGACATGTCTAATGGGACGTCCTCCCAGCTTCCTCCTTGTAGCTTGTTGACCACAGTAAAGGAGCTGAGGTTTAGTGGTCAAGCTGGACAGGAAATAATGACGGTGTTTTAAAGAGAGACCTGATTTCTAATAATAGTCATTACAAACAGTGGCTTTCCAAGAAATGCAACTCAACTCATTACAGCATCTGCCTGAAAAGCTTATAGTAACTGACTATGAGTTATGAGACTGTAAGCATTTGTGTATTTCGTGTATCTATGTAAACCAAACTACTGTGGTTGAGGGTTAGGAATCCAGCACAATGACCACAGATTTGAAACCTTTTTTTCTGCTCAGAGCTGCTCAAAAAAAAAAGGATCAAGTCCAAACAATAAAAACCTAAATATGTCCATTTTATTTCCCCCAGGAGATCCTCTTCATCTTACTTAGTGCAACAAGTTACAAATCACTGTGTCAGGCTCTGTCTCAGATTTTAAAAAAGAAGTTATCACCTTAAATTACTGGTCTGCTGGTAACATCTAATTCACTTTATTTATATAGTTCAATTCACAACAAATGTTTTCTGTGGGCCTTTTTTTTAAAGAAAACTTATTTCCTGTCCAAGTGGAAAGTAACCACCATGTTTAAAAATACATATTTTCCTCCGGCTTGCTTTGGTATATTTCCAACCATGTTCTGGTCTGGTATCACCCATGTTGTTTCTGCTCTGAAGTTATTTGAGTCTGGTTAACCAAATTCGAAACGTCAAATAATTAATAGTTTTTAGAGAACATTTGTAACTGAAGTTATAATCTTTATAAGCTGTATGAAGCCCCAATAGGAACAGAAATATTCTAGTCACTGTTTTTCCTCTGTGCTGCAGCTAACATTTTATCTCTCCTTTAAACACAAGTTGCAGCAATCAAACTTCATTTAGAGAGCACCTTTCATACAGTCATTTGTAAAACAGTGATTTTAAGAAATTAAAAAATAGAGTTTTACCATCCAGGGTTATTTAGGTTTTGGTTTTCTTCTGTTTGAATTTGGACCATTTTTAATTTGTTTCTTTAGTTCCCTTTAAGTCTCCCCCTTTTCTGTTCAGTTCCTTGAATGTATTATTGTTTAAAAGGTCTTCTCCACATATTTTAATTTCTTTAAGTTTAGTTTTTTAGTTTATTCTTGTGTTTTGTTCTTTGTGATTTTGGCTTTAAAGTGAGAGAAAAATAATTACAACACTACCCTATTCACCAAAACACAGAATACAGAGACCCGTTTCTATTATGAATTTAACAAAAGTTTAAGTAAAAAAAACAAAAACAAACAAAAAAAAAAACCCTAATATTTTAACTATTAGATATCAATAAGTCAGTTGTTGGGTGTAGACTTTTATTGAAAAGTAAATGTGCAAGTGTTGCATGGTGTAAGGCAAAACCCAAACAAAGCATAGCATAAACTAAAACTAAAATTACTGCTGTGAGTAGAGCAACATCGGGCCCAGGTGGTCCAATGCAGCAAATACTATGGCAGGCAAAGACATAATTTGTCACAATTATTTAGCATGAGGAACTGTGGAAACATGACAGTGCAGATTAGTGAGAAAACATAGTAGATAGATTTATTTATTATATGTAGAATGGTAAAATTCTTAAATAAATTTGTAAGGAGACAACAGTTAGGATCGTACCTAGTAAGGATCAAGTACAAACAATAAAAACCTAAATAGTCAAGAATATTATTAAATGTATAGATGTACTTTCAGTTATTGTTCATAATTTAAACAGCAACAATAAAATAGTGGCTCTGGTGGAAGGGGTGACCTGCATCCTTAGTTTTCCATTTTCCTCAATATTTTGTGTGCTGAACAAAAAGTTTTACTTTGGTTTCATCTAACCACTGACCCTTTTTAGACATATGAGCTGTGTCCCCCAAATTGCCTATGGCAAACTGGTGCTTCTTATTGCTTTCTTATGATAATGGTGTTATCACATTTCCAATAATGCCAGATCCATAGATTACGCAACTACACAATTGTCTCCCACCTGAAAGGTGGTGAAGCTGTTGGCTATTTTAGCTGCATCTATGATTAATACTCTCCTTTGCTGGCCTGTTGGTTTAGCTCAAGGGAGCCCGAAGTCTGTTGTCAAGGGTGAGGATCCTCCATGTTTTAGTTCTCTCCCTGGTGTTAGTAACCATCTCCTCGGCAATGCGATGTTCTGCAGAGGTCTGGTAATAAGCCGTAATTTCAGCCGGGTGTGTTGAACCAGGTGGAGTATTAAATGTTGTTTGCTGTATTCACACAGGTAACCCCACAGACAAATGGTAATGCCCATTTTCATCCAATCCACGGGTGGTCAGCCCAATCTCTCTGACAGAATGTCAACAGAATGTGACTCTCCCATGTGATCGTGTGTAAACCTAGCTGCCATTGGGAAAAGGGAGTCTTTTTCTCTTTCTCTCTTGCTCTTTTTCGCTCTCTATATTTATGCTGCCATTCCTGTGAAGTAATGACAAATCTTGCAGGCACGATCTTTGTGGTGCAGAGATATTTTATGAAACAGTCAACAAAAAAGTCAAGAACTGTGATTAGCACTCTGACGTTGGGATTCAGAGGTAATAATCAAGCACTGTGCTTGGGGCCAAAATTAAAACAGTCTAGCAATACACTATTTGGACTAGAAGCAGAGTCTTTACTTTTTTTAATATTGCACCAGGAGGAGAATTAAAACATGGAGCATATCGGCTCTAACCCTGGCTTATATGATTTGGAGTTGTGCCATTCTTTTCCATTGTCAATGCAATTTTGCACTTCTCTTCCACTCAATCTTTCAGCTTTAATAATAATAATTCAACTATATTGTCATCGCACTGTCACAAGCAACAAAATGTAGTGTGGTCGGAGCCGGGAATCGAACCTGGGACGCCCTGCTGCCAGCCGGGAGCATTAACCTCTCAGCTATCACAATTCAGTTCTGAAGGTGACTGTCACATATACAGCTTGATTTTATTTATTTATTTTACATTAGCTTTTACTTTAAGATAATGTAAAGCTGGAGTACAGAGACCTCCATCTTCTTAGATTGAAAATTTCTGCTTTAATGCACTGTACAAAGTTTTTATAAAAATCTGTAGGGCTCCAGATTAACTCTTAACCCCAAAGTATTATTAAAGTGATCTAATGATTATTCTTCAATTACCTTTAAATGTAACAGTTGGTGGTAGGTGGGCTATCTGATGGTAAAGACAACATTGCAGACTTCTCTATTCCCACTAAACTCAAATCAGAGATCCCATTGTGCTCCTTCAGAAAGTGATCTTAATCTGAACTGAATAGGATTTTGTTGAAACTTTCGCAATGTTACAGGAAAAGTTCCCAAATCCAAAGCAGACATTCATTACACCTGTGAAGTGTGTAAAACAAACATCTGTCAATCGTAAAGCTTCTGTCTTTCCAGACTTCTTCCAGACTTCCTGACTCTTCATTGACAATTGAATCTAGACCTCCTCAATTCTAGACCTTTGCTACAACTTTATTCCCTTAGTCCCATAGTCCATTATTACCACAATAACATCCAATAAAAACAGAGTAAAAGAGGAAAAAATGTGGCACAACTCTTGTCTGTTCAGACCACGATCATCCATGCATCTTTTCCAGAACATTCATTCATTGAAGAGCTTTGTGCATGGCTCATTCCTCTTGTTCCCCTCTCCTGTTTTGTCTCTGACTTAAAACTCTATTTTTTTTTTTGCAGCGGATGCATTTATAATCAGTACTGTGCATCTTTTGTCGCAGCACTGCACTTTCCTTTCATGTGCTACATGTTTGCAATATGTGTTGTGGAGTATATAATTCTTTGAACACACCCAGAGCCACTCCTAGAAACCCTGTGGCAGCCTCAATGTCGTCTTTTAACTAGTGGGAGGGGCACATCGCTTTATGAAGATGTTACAAGCTATGCTTGCTTTACTGCATGTCATGGAGTTTCTTTGTAACAGTAACTTGATGAATGAGCAGAACATACAATTTTTTTCTCCTTTCCAATGCTCTCGTTCTAGCAAAATTGTTGGGTGGAGCAGGTTTAAAAAAATACACAATTTATTGCTGTTGTTTAAGAGTTTAGGTCTTTATTTTATGGCAATCATGTTCAGAAAATAGAAAATTAAAAATAGATTGGTTAAATCCTAAATAGCAGACATGACTTATAGCTGATGACAGTGGTGGCATCTCTGCAAAATCAATTACTGATCACAGAATGTAGACTTTGCAAAAGATTGTAGTTAGACTGCATTAAAGGAATTTTATACATCTACAATTATTGACAATAAGTGGATGCCACAAACATCACTTATTATGAAAGTAATAGTGAGCAGGGCTGACCCAAGGCATAAGCAAACTAAGCAGGCGCTTTATAGAGTTTATTTGCAGGTTAATAAGGTTGATTTTATTTATTTACTTATTTTTTATGTTTCTTATTTATTTTTTCTAAGGGGCTGTAAAATGGCGCAGTTGGTAGCACTTTTGCCTTGCAGCACGAAGGTCCCGGGTTCGATTCCAGGCCCGGGGTCTTTCTGCACGGAGTTTGCATGTTCTCCCTGTGCATGGTGGGTTCTCTCCGGCTTCCTCCCACAGTCCAAAAACATGACTGTCAGGTTAACTGGTCTTTCTAACTTCTCCCTAGGTATGAGTGTGTGTGTGCATGGTTGTTTGTCCTGTCTGTCTCTGTACTGCCCTGCAACAGACTGGCGACCTGTCCAGGGTGACCCCGCCTCCCGCCCGGAATGTTAGCTGGCGATAGGCACCAGCACCTCCCGACCCCATTAGGGACAAGGAAAATTGATAGATGGATTTTTTCTAAGTAAAACAGGAAGAAATGTGGTCAGTCCACTTTCTATAAGTGTAGGGGCCTGGTAAAGGACCAGCAGGCATTTGGGCTTGGGGCCTATGGTTTTTACCAGAGAAAGAGCGGTAGCATGATAACAAAGGAAAGTTTGAACTCTGTAATTGCTTCCTGAAATAGGAAAATAAATCATTCAGAAAAATCAACAAGTTTGGACATTGAACCTTCTTTTGCCTGCGTACAGAAACTTGACCCCAGTGCCTTAGTAGTGGCTTGATGGAACTTTTATTGGATGTTTGGTTTGGCAAACAATCGCCACTACAACATTTTTACCTATTGGAGTAACACTTAAGAGAAATTTATACTGAGGTGCATACCATGCGCTGTGCACCAAACTTCATGTGGCCTTCAAATTATCTCAACCACAGTTTGAAGAGAGCATGGTTTTCCATGGACAACCATCTGTATTTAAGCCTCACTTTACCCTGTGTAATGCAAAGCTTGTGTAAGGTACTCTGCCACTGGACTGCAGAGCTGTGGACATGCTCTGTGGAGTGATGAATCATCTCTCTCTTTCTGCCAGTGACGAGTCTGTGTTGGCATTTGCCTAACTGAACTGTGTCAAGTGTGGAGTTGCTGCAGAGTGGATTATGGTGTACTTAAGTCTTGGATGTAAATAAAACTTGACTGATCTGCACAGAGCTTGGACCAGAACCAAAGAGAACACGGTTGGGAGAAATCAGAGTCAAGAAGACAAACCAGACAGTTTTGTCTAACATAGTCAAAAATGAACGACTAGAACAATAGTCAGAGATTCCTATAAGACTCACGTCTTTCAAAAAGCATTAAAACTATTATAACTGCAAAGGGGGAGTCAACATCATATTAATGTTAAAATATTCAAGTTCAGTTTTGTGTTGAAGCAATATTTCTGGCAATATAGTGTATCTATTCTTATGCGGGGTGGTGCAAAAACAAAGGATTTGGTTCTAGAATGATTGTAGTGGGGGTTTTTTTGTATTGTAGAAAATATGGCAACTTGCAGACTAACACTAATCATGAAGGAAGGAGCCTCAGAGGTGCTTTCCATGTTTGTGCATCGGAACATAAACAGATGACAGACCAGGCCAGGCTTCAGGTGGAGGAAGGAGTTAAAAGGCTCACCTTTCAGATCTAGTTAAATGAAGCCCTTTGATGGATGATTTCTGTGAAATGAGTCACAGTGATGCCTTAGTGAGCGCCCTTCATAAAGCAAGGCACTGGCTCTGCACAGGAGGCAAATGTGAGAAATTCTCAAGTCAATCTGCCTCCTTCTTCTCCTCATACCCTGTTTGGATTTCTGCAGGAAGTTGAGCAAGCCAATATAGGTGTGACTGCTATGATATTAATGAGTTTTGTTGAAGGACTCCATTCAAAGTAGAAAGAAAGATGGAAAACAGAGCTTCCCTGTGATTTCATTTGAACTGGCATCCTGTGTGCTCCTGCAAAGAAACAAGGAAGGAAAGAATTAAAATTGTATCAGTTTCAAGTTTGTCTTTTACTCCAGTTGCAGGAGGCAGCAGAGTTGCAGGACCGTACTAGTACCATTTTTTTTTTTTTCAATTTAAAGCTGAAATAATATTTTCTTTCATAGTCAGAAGCATAAACCACACATATAAAAGAAAAGTACACTTAAACTCAGAAAAATAGATATAGGAAATAGACATAGACAAATGGAAGTACCCAGAGACATTTTTACAGTCTCCAAGTTTAGACAATCCTGTCATTAAGGTTTGGTTTACTGAGACAAGTGCGGTGGTTTAAAGCCAGTAGGCTTCATATGAGACGAGACGGCATAAGACTGAATCCTTGTTGGGAAATGACAGTGGCCTCAGCCTGGTCGCTGGCACCAAAAATACACAGCTGGGGATGGCTAAGGACCGGGTCTGGGAACATATATATAAAGTTAATTATTGTATATGCTCAAAGAAAAATATAGTTGGCTGGAGCTAGCTACTAATTTTCTTTCTCTCTCTTGACTATTAGATTTTAAGTAACAAGCCCTCTCCTTGTAAAGTCAGATTATGGGATTGGATTTGTTTAGTCAGTCCTTGTTGCAAATATGTTGCCAACTTTTCCTTGTTCTGTCTTGCATCTCTTTTACAATACACAACACGCCATGAAAATACACTAATGTAATCTGAAAGACTGCAACATTTTAAACTGTTCCCAATATTGAGTAAGTCATTAGCCATTGAAAGAGTCCAGTTCCAGTAGACCTGCAGGTCTGCTACGATGCACAGAACAACCAGAAGTTGATCTTTTGGCTCTTTCCCGGGGCTATGTGGGACATCCACTGGATTAGATCTATTCATACAGCAAAGTATTATCAAATATGAACCATATTTACATATTATTTCAAATAAAAGAAGAATAAAATCCTTGTTTTGTGTGTTCCTTTTTCATCTTACTATGTAAGTTGGCATTTCTAAAACTTGCCATTAAACATGAATTGAGAAATACAATTTGTACTGCATATATTGCTTCTCTAAATTGCAATAATCATGCTGAGAAAATTTCCAACATGTCCTAAAGCACTATAATTTAAAAAAAAAAATTGTCTGTAAAAACAAAAAAGTGTGTCATGCATTTTTGCTTAGACTTTCTGAGCCAATACTGTGTGGAACTAACTTTTACTGAAGAGCTAGTGGGTGTGTCTCCACCAGCTTTTCATGTAGAGACAGGAGCTACTTTTAATCTGCTCGAGCTCATCCAGAGTGAATAAATAGTGTATGTGGAGTTAATTTTCAAGTCTTCCCACAGATTCACTATTTAACTTAGGTCTCAGGGCTTTAACACATTAAAGTGCCTTGATCTAAGCCAGCGGTGCCTAAATTCATTCCTTCATATTTCAGTTCTTTCTCTGGTCCAACACACCTGAATCAAATGACAGTTCATTAGCAGAAGTTTGAGACACTTCATCATGTATAGCAAGTGATGAAAGGAATTAATTTAAAATTGATCATTTTTACTGTTTAATTCTTTTTTTAAATATTTTTCATTGATTTTCCATCATTTATACTGCTCTTATTTAAATTACGTCCATGGATCATTAAAGTCTATCAATTTTATTAAACTGATTCTGTCCAATTTTTCACATTCAGAGACCTAGAAGGACCAACAGGACTATTTTCTGCAGCATGCATTACGCACAAACAACCACCAGAGGTAGCATTGCTCCCAGATCACTCTGTGGCTTCATATTAACACTTGATGATTTAAACTTGAAAAGCATTTGCTTTTAATGTATTAAAGCAAAGACTGGGGTATATTTCTATTTCATTTTCCCAATATTTTATTTTTATTTTTTATTTTTTTCACAGTTGAGACACATGTCGGAAACAAAATTGTAGAAACTCATTTGCTTCTGGCTGACACATCCAGTTTCTCACCTGAGAAAAGAGTTTGAGCATTTGTGTCAAGTTGAGCCAGTGGCTATAATCACCTCACACCCTCTCAGAACATTCATTTACCTTAATCCTAGAAACACTGAAGACACAATAGTGAAAGAGTAGCGCAGCATTTTAAATGAACATGGAAAAAGCAGGAGTGAGGGAGTTCATGTCAAATTAGGTTGAATTATAGACACCCTGAATATAAAATGAAAGAAAAGGTCAGTAATTAGAGAGAGTAGGAGATTACAGGCACGTAGCTAATGGTAAGGTTAAGTAAGAAGACAGAAATGTAGATTTGAGGAAGAGGACAAAAGAATTAGCATCTCCTCGACGCATGAATACAGCTTTTGTGATGCAACAGTGTGTTGACCCTTGGAGGGGCCGTTGACCAAAAGCAAGTGTTTACTTGTACACGCAAGGAGCTGCGAGCCTTTCAAAGCCTGCTTAGCTCCGAGAGGACAAGCGTTTGTTGACTGCTGCTGGAAATGCCACTGGAATAGCCTGTCCCTCTCCTCAGCTCCCTCCCATTGGAATAACAGAGGCACATAGAGCCGGTATTCAACATAAGTACAAGTCACTCCTGCTATACTCGCTCATGTGTGGTTGAGCAGCAGATTAGCATGGCTCTGTATACAGAGGGGGTCCAGTTCAGCACAAAGTGAGTTGTGAGTGTTGAGCGATTGTTTGTTTGAGAGAAAATCAGCCGTCTGTCATCATGGCAAAATGGCAACGATACGGGAAAATGAGGCTTGGTTGATTTTGGAGTTTTTAATATCAAATTAGAGGAAAGGGAGTGGACATGGATTCAGATTGTTGCAGGCCAACAGAGGACTACTGCTCCTACAGTGTATATATTAATATTTGTAGAGGAGATACGTCTATATATGTCTTCTTACATAAAGCATATTTTATTGCTACACTGCAGATAGCTTTGTAACACCGCATAAAGTAGACGTTTCAAGGAAGAACTGGCAAGCTCAAACTTCTGAAATGTCTTTTGAAATATTCCAGAAGTTAGATGAACTTTCCAGAGGTCAGATGACTAAACAGCCCCACAGATAATCCAAATGCATGAATCACAAAATGAAGAATAAAATGTCAATTTTTTTTATATTACACAAACCATTTCATTTCAGTTTTTTAGCTTTTTTCTTTTTTTAACTATTTGCATTTTAAAAGGTTAGGGATGTAGTGTTTGTAGGATGCTGATATCTGGAATGAGAGAACAAAATAAAATCTTGAATGATAGACTTGGGGAAAAAAAATCACAATGTTCTAATATGCAACTATGACGATGTCATCAGACCTGTACAACGCTTTCAAAGCAATGATATATTTTGAGGAAAGAACACAGAGGTGATTTGCTGATTCTTCTGGATTATAATCCAAATCCCACCTAGAAGCCTAAAGCTAAAGTTTCTGTCATTAGTTGCACAAAGAAAGGCCAAGAGTCTCAGAACCTGGCACCTGCTGCTGAAAGAATGGGCAAAAGCTGCCCCAAAAACAAATAAAGAATCCCCTGAACAGCCAGGAAAAAATAATTTACAAGTTATTCTTTGCCAAAGGGAATGTTGCAGAGACTGACCGTACCGTGTCCAACTATTTTATAGCAAAAAATAATGAATAAATGTTCCACATAAAAATTTTTTGGAGTTGCAGATTTTGACTGCATGCCCGTGTACGTCATTCTTCACTCTAAAAAGACACAGTATAGAAAAAAAATCTAATCTGAATAAGTCATTATGTGCTGCATACCGCATGTGACAAATAAAATTAGGGTTGTTTTTAAGAGACAGGGATATATTTCCTTTATTTAGCCAGGTAAAGCCCGATGAGATCTGGATCTCATTTTCAAGAGAGACCTGGGCAGAAGTCTGCAATACTCAGCAACCTGGTTACAAAATAAAACCAATTAATACATATGCACAAATTATGTGTTTTCCAGGCATTTAGTGCCATTTTATAGCATAATCAAGTAACTATATTACCCTCATTTGTTAAACAAATGCTATGTGGCTTGAAAGAAATTTTACTTCCTGATTTAATAACTTGAAATTGGGCCTCCGTCTCTTTAAAAGCTCCTGCTTTTTCTGAAACCCTGCCTTCAGGAAGTCATCAAAACACCGCTCCTCTGCTCTTTAACCCTCTCAGGCTCAAATTAAGTTGTAGTTGCAGGAAAAATCTGATATTTGGAGAAAATGATCATATGGGGTAG
>CAEGAG010269491.1:0-10568 GCA_903067065.1 Brachyrhaphis terrabensis | reverse complement strand
CTTCTTCTTCTTCTTCTTCTTCTTCTTCTTCTTCTTCTTCTTCTTCTTCTTCTTCTTCTTCTTCTTCTTCTTCTTCTCCTTCTCCTTCTCCTTCTCCTTCTCCTTCTCCTTCTCCTTCTTCTCTATTATGGCAGATCGCAAAGAACTTTCAGGTGCATTTTTCTCTTTCAGGCTCATATATTTTACAATACATGTTCTACATTTAATTTTTCTCAACATCCTTCACTTTTATCACTATTTTTCCTCCCAACTGACTTTGTATTTTATATAAACACCTTCCTTTCTTATCATTATTCCATAATTTTCTGCCACATTTCTGTTTCTTTACTCTTAATAATTGATTTATCTTTCCCAAAAGGAATTGTAATTGTTACTGCCTTCTCTAAAGCCTTTTTAGCTTATTTGTCTGCCTTTTCATTGGCTTTTACTCCATCTTGTGATGGTACCTAACAAAGCCAAATATCAGTCCCTGTGTAATTGAAACAAACTGTGCTGAATTACTGTGCTATCATTTCCTTTTCCCTTAATAATCTCTCTTATTGCTTTGGAATGTGTGCACACCACCACCATGTCTGGTTGAACCTCCTCTACCAACTGCAAGCTTATTATGACTGCCACCTTTTCAGCTGTGAAAACAGATAGTTGGTTTGATAATTGTTTGGAAAATTATATTTTAAACTTTGGAATAAACATTCCTATTCCCACACATCCTTCTGTGTTCTTAGAACCATCTGAATATACTTTAAGATAATTAGAATATAAGTTTCTTAAACTTACATCAGTCCTTACCCCTACTTCATTTACA
The DNA here is from genome assembly GCA_903067065.1 of Brachyrhaphis terrabensis. Classification (NCBI taxonomy): domain Eukaryota; kingdom Metazoa; phylum Chordata; class Actinopteri; order Cyprinodontiformes; family Poeciliidae; genus Brachyrhaphis; species Brachyrhaphis terrabensis. Next base: position 9,763 of record CAEGAG010269491.1, on the reverse strand, counting down.
TTCCAATCATTTTTCATTTACTTCAGTTTTTCTCCATCGTGTGGTCAGATAGGATGACTACACTATTTAGGCAATGTGATTGTCCTTTATTCTATGGATTTTCATATGTTCAAAAATTCAAAAGTTCCCTAAAACGTTGTAGTTTGCAGTAAAAGTTTGAAAATGTTACCAAATAACCAAACTGGCTTGTCATTTATGCTGAAATTTTTTATGCTGTTCTGTTGAAGTATAAATGCATAAAACAACTTTACACATGGAGAGTACTCAGTGTCAAAGTCTGATTTGCTGTTCCTCAAACAAAGAAGCACAGAGTCTTAACAGACTTTGCAGGATGACTAAGACTGATATGTTCCACACAACTGTGAGCAATTTAGTTATGATTGTCAAAGGATTGTGAAAGATACAGATATTTGTGTTAAAAGACAAACTTGCAAAAAAAGTGATGGATATGAATATATGTTCATATATAGAGTGTAAAAAATGTGGAGAATAATTCAAGGAAAGCATCCTGAAAATTTGAGCTCATTTGGATTTTTTTTAAAGGAATGTTTTAAGGTTTAGAGGTCAGATTAAGCATTGAGCTAAATGTTTTGTTATGGAGTTTTTTACCTACTACTTTGTGTGGGAAATGTTTTTGTGGTTTTTGGTGTTGATTCCTCCTGATACATTTGAAAGTAATCTCTGCTCTAGTGGCTTATTCAGATGTTTTCCGCCGGTTGCCATGGCAACGGGTCTGAGTGTAGTATAAAGCTGACAGAGTGGGGAAAAGCAGAACATAAAGGTTTTGAGTTGTTCTTCACCTGTTTTCGGTGTTATTTTCCCTTTGCTGTGGCACACTGCAGCCGCTGTAATTTCTTACAGTTCAATAAATGACAAAACTACACTAATTCCCATGTTTATTTGTAGAACATGGCAGTATTTATGACAAGTATGAAATAGAATGAAATATTTCATAAAGTATAGCAGCCATAGTTAGGTAAAAACTATGGCTTTTACAGCAGCAATTATGTAAAATTTAATTATTTACAAGTATAAAAGATTAATTTGCTCTCTCTTGCATCTTGACAAGTTGACAGAAACCAAACTGATTACTGTTACATCTGAATCAGGATAATTCAGGCACTCTCGCCGCCGTGCCGGATGGTTGTTTACAACGCAGGGAGTTTCTAGTAAGCTTAATAGCATCCAACTGGCGTGTTACATACAACGTTGTGGTTTGGGTAACATTTCAATGTTCAATAGAGTGCATGCCTCCTGGAAGCAATCGTTTCTCAGTAGTAGAGAGCCCAAGTCATCTGTACGTAGCAAACAGCAGAGTACAAGGGGCTGGTTTTTACCAGAATAGGTCGACTGCCCTTTTCTCCTTAAAACTGGTGTTGGCAAGTTTTCTTATATGCCTAAGGTTTTTGTAAATACATTTGTATTTGCTTATGTGTATTTCTAGATACACTATATGTTGTTTTTATTCTTCTGCTTTTCATTCATGCTGCTCTTATTTTGTATTGTCCGCCTTCGGCTGTGACGATGCAAATTTCCCACTTGTGGAACTAATAAAGGATTATCCTATCATGTATTGTAGAAATAAGTCTGCTGAAACCTTTTTCATTGAAAATATTGTCAAAGTTTCTAACTTTATACAGCACTATGAAAGAAAAATAAATGGGTTTTTTTGTTTTTATTTTGTCTTTTGGCTCATCATTAGACCCCAGTTTTAGTCATGCATCAAATATTACACTATCCCGATGATTGCATCCAACTCGACTAAGGAATCCAAGAAGAACTCATGTTACATTGTAATATCGCTCTACTATAATTCTTGTGCTTCTGGTTACAGTTTTGTATTAATCTTGTTGGAAATCTGATAGGGCGAATAACGAATGATCTCAATAGACTTATTTTATTTCCCACACAAGGAATGACAGGATCATGCATTTGTGTTCTAACTATTGAATTGCAAACATAATTACTAACATTTGTAGGCATCATATGGCACTCCACATGTAAGCATAAGGGTAATGTGGTGTCTAATTTAGTGCGTCAAGCACCTTTTGTTCAGTACATGCTGAATGCTATTGTTAGAACAAAAATATTTAGAAGCACCATTTCAATCTGAGCAAATACTTTGTGACTTTTGCTCCGGGAGTTGGCCATCTTGGGCTTTACAGTGGAAGACAGCAGGTGTTCTGTTGTGCTTGTGAACTTGGAGACGCTGTGAAAACCTGTAGAGGAGGTCCACATCCCCAACCCAGACTTATGCTGTGAAGGATTTGTCTCAGAAGCAGAAGTCACCACGACAAGCCTTGCAGTGGACATGTCGTCATATTCTTCTCCTCTATTGTTCATGGTTGACTCTGTGAGTGGAGCAGAATCCAGGTGTCTTTCCTTTGTTGCCAAATGGCTTTGTCCACAGACTGGTGTTGTATAACAGGGACACCCCAACACAGTCGCATGAGTTTGCTCTGCCCATCTAAGGATTCTTGTTATGTTGTCTTCTTCCTCACAAGCCCAGGGATTATCTCCTAATGTGATTGTTTTCAGTGCTCTCAGTTTATCAAATACACCTTCAGGCAGTACTGAGAAGTGGTTAGCATGCAAATACAGGTTAACCAGCTTTGGAAGCCGATCCAAAGAGCCAGGCAGAATCTGAACCAAATAGTTAAATGACAAATCAATAATTTCCAAGTTATGAGGCATGTTTGTGGGCACAGTCCAAAATCTGTTGTGACTGAGGTTGAGAGATGTAACACTAAGGAGAGTGTTGTTGATGAAAACTATTCTCTCCAGTTCGTTATGCGACAGATCCAGCAGTTTAAGGTTCCAGTGGTAAGCTGTATTTTTCTTGTCGAGCGACTGTAGACGGTTCCACGCTGCTTTGATGTCCCATAGAGACCGTGGCAAGAGAGACGGCAGGCTTTCCAGGTGGTTGTAGGAGAGATCCAGGGTTCGCAGGTGATCATAGCGGCTGAGCTGACCGCCAAGGTCCTTCAAGCTGTCGGAAAAGACTAGTTATATCAACCAGTTTCCTGTATATAAAATTAAACAATCAGCTATCTCTTGAAAGCATACGTGTCAAAATTAATTTGTAAGCAGTACAGGTGTTCAGCAGTAACTGAAACAAATCAATTTATCATCTCTGAATATGTTATTTGTATATTGTAAACAAGTATTGTGGAATGACAATACTTGTTTTTCATCACTCTGTTTCCATCTGACAACTCATGTTGGCCTTAATCTTGGTACTCTTCGAAAAGAATACAATTTGAATCGTTCTGCATTTGTTTCTTGACCTCTTGCTCTAGATGTTGAGTAAGTATCTAACATAAGACGTGTCAGAGGTGAAGTGTAGCATTACAGCTACTTACCTGTTAAACGAGAGGTTGAGAAAACGGATGTTGTGCTGCAGGCCATGTGGCAGCTTGGTTAGGCTTTTTAAAGAACAGTCCACGTCACGGTGACCCCCACTACAAGAACACATAGACGGACAGACGGACAAGACCCATCCTCCCAAAAGTCCACAGAGCAGCACAAGGAACAGGGAGGATGTCAGCATGTTGAGGCCTCTAAAGAAACAAAAGTTAGATATATATTATCAAGTTTTCAGAAGAATTAGAAAAAATGGTTTAATATGTGTAGAAATGTTTACTTGCATTACAATTTTGGTACTTTTGGTACCTTTGGCAGTGTGGACTGGTCCTGCTGGAAAACAAAATCAGCATCTTGTCAGCAGAGGGAAGTATGAAGTGCTCTAGAAACTCCTGCTTTGACTTTTGATGTTAGAAAACACAGTGGACCAGAACCAACATGGCGCCCCAAACCATCACTGACTGTGGAAACTTTACACTGGACTAAAAGCAGCAGTAGGAAGTAAACCCTCTCTGCGTGGTTCCTCCCCTTCAATGGACGGATTAAACTTGAGGAATTAACAGTTTTCATGTAATAATGTTTTGGTTGATTCTCTGCCATTAGCACCACTTCAGCACACTGGCAATCTTGACCTTTTCGCAGATTATCTGCCTCATATTCTACAATCAGGACATAGTGACAGTTTAAACAAATATGGAAAAAATATATTTTTATAAATGTTATCTACTGCTTTAAAGTAGTGTGGATTCTGTGTCTCTCTACTCTTTCTGATTTCAAAATGAAATGCAGAACTTACTTTAATCTGAAAATAGTACTCTGGACCACTAAGGTTCTTTTTCTCCGTAAAAAAGATTTGTTGCTTCTTGTAACATTCTTAACTTTACATCCGTCCATTTCCTCTTGAGGTTGCTGCTGGATTCACATTTAAAACCTGACTACTGTAGAAAGATTCACCATACGGTCAGTTAAGTTCAGTATTTACTTTAAAATGAGCAACACATTTTTTGGTCTGTTATGACTCATATCTTACTTGCACTAAGCCAAAGGAAATGTTGATTGAAACATCCACTCTTCTTCTTGCAAACTCATTTTAAAGTCTCACATAAAGTTTGAAATACAGTTAAACTAGCTTTTATTTTTTATTTTTGCCCAGCTGCTTCCTGGTTAAAAGCTCAGTGTGTTTTATCTCCACAAAAGGTTGTTTGACTTACACATAAAAATAAGTCACCATGTAGTGTTGGCACTGTTTCCTCCTGTCTGTGTGGACATTTACAAGGTAGATAACTGCAAGAATAAATAAAAGTTTGACCAGTTTATTTTGCATTATCATGGAGTTGTATCTGGGACTTTATCACAAACTACAGCTTTAAGGAATCATTTACCTCTGCCCAGACACATTGATGTTCATATTACTAAATTATTTCTTATAGTTGTGATGATTATGGCTCACAGATAATGAACTCCAAAAATAAATTAATAAATAAATCAGTTATTTAGCAATTCATTTTTCATATAAAATTTTTTTTTGGCACTCACATTAGAGCAAATTAAAGGTCTGATTTTCAGACCTTTGCTGAGGCTAATCATAGGCCGATCACTATAACAAATTTTGCTGGATGATAAATTGTCCCAAAAATTATGGTGATAAACAACGATATTGTTGTTTTAATGTAATCTTCAAGTAATGTGATGGTATTGGAAAAATAATGCAAAAATACTTTCTCAAAGATAAATTAACCTTAAATTCTAATGAACATTTAAACACTGGAACTGGAAGACATTTTAAATATCCAAAATAAAATGAAACAAAACAGAAAAAAATAAATAAATAAAATGAATTATGAAGTTTCTGTAAACAAAATTGTCCTTCAAAAAAGGGCTATCCTTTTGCATATCCATTTGTTTTTCTTTTGTATCCTTTTTCTTCACACTTACAAGTATAAATCACTTCTTTTTGGTTTGGGATATAAATTTCCCACAAACTGTGAAGTATTGCATTGAGATTTCAATACAGTACCTGCACGAGGTACTGCATAATTGGAATGGAGAGGAAAGATGATTGATGACTTTCATCATTTTCCTCATGTCAATACTTATGCTGGGCAATATATTTTAGAAAAATGTTTGAATTGTGATTTGTTTAGTTTGCTTTCTCTCCTGCTTCATTATGAAACTGAGAGTTATGCCTGAGTGTCTTGGACGAAGTGTACAATATAACTTTTTGCCATCATCTCCTGTCGTCTTACAGCTTTTTAAAAGTATCTTTAACCCCCATAACTAAGACATAATTATACATAGTATGCAATAAGAACAAAGTTAGACTCGGCCAATTACCACAAGTCAAGTTGCTTGTATGTGGTGGCACTTTACATTCTGTTTCTGGGAAACAGCTCAGCAACTAAAAATACTGCAGTGCAACAAAATTATTTAGAGCAGTAATTTCAGAAACTAACACATTATTAGCTTAATGAAGGCATAGATGTATTTTTATATATACTGTATCCTTACTACATATTTATACATATGTAGATTTGATCTTAGTTTCATTTTTGACAGGCAGGAAATGACTTTACTCATTTTCTCTGCTCAAGATCAAGAAATTTGCTAAACAAAACAGCTTGCAGTTTTTAACCTGGGTTCAGCAATTTACAACATCAACGTTCATATATATAAAATGAGTCATCCGTTACTGGTATCATGCCAGGATCACTCACCTTGTAATTTCAGTATTAGCACCATCTCTCCCCATCTCTGGTCATTAACTCCTCAAGCTCCACTCGTCTTCCTTTGTGCATTTTAATATGATAAAGCCAAGCATTTTTTCTGGGCTGCTGTGAATATAGTGATGCTTCTTTGTAAATGCTACGTGTTAGTCCCGGCTTCTGCCCGGCTCACTCTTATGCAGGGAGTTCCAGGTTGCAGTGCAATATGTGGTGGTGAGGGAGAGAAAGAAAGGGAGAAGAAATGCTGCAAAGAGCCAGTCCACTCGGCCTTTGATGAGGCAAGCACAATCTGTGTGCTCGATAGGAGCAACCCTTTTTTTCACAATGCTGCATATTCAGTTTTCTTTGGGGTGATTTTTTTATTTTTTTTTATTAATTTGAGAGACCTGTTGTGCTGGATTTCTGTGATTCTTTTTCTCTGTCAATTAAAAGTTCTTTCCTTTCTGTTTCTATGGTCCTAAACTGATTTTTATCTCTTTATTTAGACAAGCATAATGAGGTAAGAGATATAAATGCTAGAGCAGAGAACTCTGGCTGGACTTGTTTGTCTTTTTTGCTTTCCAGAGTTTGAAGTTGCATCTCAGGTGGTTTGTCCCACTGGATTCACTGTATTCCCTTGGTTCCTCCAGTCTGTCCTTTCCTGCTGATGGAACCAGCTGACTGAGTGGCTCAGCCTCTGGTTGCCCACCAGTATTATGTGGTGCATAATTTAGGATTGAACAATTAAAATTGCGTTTTTCTCTGGAGTTTTTACAAACCAATGAAATATAAACAACATTCATAAGCATACATTGATCATGATGCACAGTAGCTTAGAGATATGTTGCTCTTAGATAGCCTGAGAGCATCTTTTGATGCAGTATAAAAATAACTATTCAGTACATATATATGAAGTGTAATAAAATAGAAAATACACGGCAGATGTTATGGTATTGTGTATTGTAGTTCTGTGTAGTTCTGACATCACTGTTCCCTCAATCCTTATAGCTTCTTAAATTTAATCAACATAAGGGAAATAAACTCTGAATTGAATATCAGACTAAAGGGTTTAATTATACAGAAAACATGTGCTATAGTAATTATAGTCTTATTGCATTCAGATTGACAGACTCATTTCCAGCCACCAGAAGATGTGCTGATATGCAAATCTTAAAGGGATTATTTTTGGCAAATTAATAACTTTTATACTGGTAAAATCTATTTGTAAATTCCAGTGTATGAAGTAAGAAAAATGTTGTCCTCTTCTCTTTGTTTTTCTGTGAAGCAGATTTAAGATGAGTGAGTAATTTGCTGCTGTTTCAGTGCCCAAACCATTTTTGTGGTTTGGGCACGATTTGGTCAAGAACAAATCGTGTTTTGTTCTTGACCACAATTTCAACAATAAGAAGAAAGAAAAAGGATGACGATGATAACGACATTTTATTTCCAACATTAAAAACAAATGTCAACTTAGAGAAATAATTACGTAAAAATAGGAATAGCAACCAAATACAGAAATTAAACTTTAACACTAATTTGAAAAGGCATAGGAAAACACCAACATTTATTAAATCTTATCCAGAACTAACTCATCCAGTTTCTTTCTCCATTTCAATCTTGAATAAAGGATCCAAATACTTTACAAGCTATAAATATTTATTCATGCAATTTGATCACCATGTCACAAATATTCACTCTACACTTTCAAAGAAATTATTTACACAAATAATTTTAGACTCTAGTCTACAGCATCTGCACAATCAACAGACCCCTGTAAGATGGCAGTACAACTTCAAAACAACCAAAAACTATTTTCTGTTCTTTATAAGGCTATATACATACATAACACATGAACTCATTTAAAATCACCCAACAACATGCCACTGGAAGCCCATTTTGCACTTGACACGCTGTTCCATTCATATGTATTTGCACTAGTCGTTTTTAAAAATGTATTGTAAAGTACTGTTGCATATTTTCCTCATTTTTGTCCATGCTTTGTTTCCTAAAATTTAATCTTTTCTTCTCCCCTAAATCTCTTCTTTGGGAGAGTTTTTTTGTTATTTTCTGGCAACCGTTGTTTTGCTCTGTACATAATTTGACCATTTCTGAATTGGATACAATCCATAAATTTGATCATGTTTCACTTTAAAAAATAAGTTTGTGTGCTCTAGATAACCCACCTTATAAATTATTAATCTTTCTCTTTTTCATAGAATTAAATAGATTAAAGCAAGTAGACTAACACATGCCTGAACAAGTTTTTTTAAGCGTGTAAGATAATAGATTTAATGGATGGATGGATTGTAATTTCCCCACATTGACAAATAAAGCATCCATCTATCCATCATATTGAACAACCATTTCAACATTTCAAAACACAGCTGACTCTAAACCGAGCTTTGACAAAGAAGCATTTTTGTTGCACTTTATTATGAAACATCCTTGAAGTGGTTAAAGAAGAAAAAAAACATTGTATCTTGCTGTTTGTTCCTCTTACAACACTTCCTTCTCCTTTTCATTAAAGTACAAGATAGATCTAAACATATGCAGTTGCGTTTTGTACTATCCAAGTAAATTCCCCAAGAAAAAAAAGATTCAGATCATTTCTGATAGTCATATTTGTTGATATTGTAGGTTTAGTTTCTGTGTGCTGATGTGAGCATAATTATCCAGGTAATAGCTGTATTAATGTTGATTAAGAAACATGACACAAATTTTCACAGTACTCCAAAATCCAGTCTCAGACAGAAAACTAACTGCATACAGCTTTCAGATTTGATTCAAGATTTATAAGAGGCCTTATGACCACCTTTTGTTTTTCTGTGAAAGCTGAAAACTCCAAATACCACAATGACTGTCTGAGGACGACTGTTGGTTCACTAAAGAGAACTTGACTGCAGACATTACAGCTATCTCTTCAGTTTCACTTCCAGTGTTCTCTTCTGGAACAGCAGCTGCAAACTATTGTTCTTGTGCATCATTTCCATCGATAGCTTGACCAAAGGTGCTTCTCTGGTGTTTTTCTTCTAAAGTCGCACTTGAAGTGATATCTGTCATCTCATTTGTATCTGGAAGTAAAGAGAATGTCTTTGAAAGTCTGTGAGGCAGAAAACTGGTCAGGGAAATTCGGTTGGATGATCCCAATACCACATTGCCATTGTTAGCTTCCCCATCCAGTAGTGGCGAAGGACCTGCCCAGCTAGTAGTCGTCTGCTCCTTCTGAAGTCTGTGTTTGTGGATGTATATGAGCAGAAATCCCACAATCATCAGTGACAGCATTGTACCTATTACTGCTGCCGCAACTTTGCTGTCTTGTGAACCTTTTTTCTCTGCTTTGTCAATGATTGGTGTCTCTGAGGTGGAGGGTTGTGTTGTGTCACCACCTGGAACTCGCTTGGTACTTTTAGATTTTCTTTCTTCAGGCTTGATAGATGTGGTTTTCGTATGAATGGCCGTCAATGTGGATAAAGGTATAAATGAGGAGGTCACTTCATTTAACTTGGTCTGTGAGGTTGATGTTCTCTGTGTGCCACGGTTTTGTGTAATGTTGCTTAGCATCGGAGGTGCTGTCGAATTGTTAATTTGCTGACTGGTCTGACTAGTCGGAATCGTTGTTATGGATTTCCAAACGTTAGACGTAACAGTTGGTGTATTTGATGAACTGGTGAGAGTTGGTGCTGTCTCAGTAACAGTTG
>CAEGAG010269469.1:0-11519 GCA_903067065.1 Brachyrhaphis terrabensis | reverse complement strand
TATGTAATGAGGATTTTCTTTACTTTAAGTTTAATCTTCAGACAAAAAATATCAGTAATCAGTCATTTCATTGTTTAATGATTATTATTATTATTGTTAATAATAATAATGAACAATATCATATTTATATATTCATACATGTAATATGTTCTATGTAGCTACAAGAAAAAAAAACATAAATATAAAATTTAAAAGAAAAATAAATATATATATTTGATCTTATATTTCATATATCTTAAAGTCAAACTGATTATAAATAACCCATAGCTTTTTTTCCCTGTCAATATAAAATAAAGTAACACCATGAACATTAATATCCGGACTTTGTTCATTACTATTATTATTATTGTTTCATTTGATTTGTGTTTGATTTTTGCTCCAGTAGTTGTCAGGCAGCGACGCTCACTGTCATATTTAAACTCCTGACTGGTTGACTGAAGGCCTGATGGTAATGAAAAAAAAAAAGAAGAAAAATCTGGATTCTATTTACCGTAATCGTAAACTCTAGTCCGTCGTCTGGTGTCACGCGGGGCCAGCTGAGCAACATGGCGTCATTAGTCTAAACTACCGGGGTTTGGTGTTGTGTGGAATCCCGCTACAGGTGGAGCTACAGGCCGTCAGCCGCGGCAGGAGGCCGGGGGAGTGAGGGGGGAACGGAGGGGACAGCACTGGCACCGCTTTGGAGCTTACAACTCTGGGCTCCACAAACAGCTGTGTGTCTGCTCCACATCTGGAAGGAGGAACCCTGTCTGGGTCCAGACCCTTGGTGTTTACAGCCCTGTTGTTTTTTCACACTCACATTAAAAAAAGAGAGAAAATCTCACCAAAAAAAAAAAAAAAAAAAAAAAAAAAACACATTCCAGACTCATGCAGCTCAACATGGGAGAAAAACTATAGGCTATTTTCCACTGTAAATCCTGACCACGGTGCATCACGAGGGAGACAACAAAACGCTTCAGCTGCTGAGGAGAGAATGGTGGCAGGGGACTGAAGCAGTGGCATCTCATGCTGCTGCACAGCTTTCTGAGGATTTTATCACAGCATCACAGCAGGATTTCCTTCAAGTCATCCACCATGATGGAAGTCAGAGTGAACAGTCTATAAATTTGCTCAGTAGAGGCAAGAAAAAGATTGAGCTGTCTATAAAATCATTTAAAAGACGGACATTTCTAACAAACTACATAAAATAAGAAAGCTGTTCAGAGTGAGTAAAACTGTCACCACTTTCTGCTCTTTCTTTATATAAGGTGGGCTGACAGGTGGAGGTGCTAATGTTAAACACAAAGATTTACCCAGGGGAATCCCCCCCCCCCCACACGCGCACCCCCCCACACAGCTCAAGGTTGAAGACCGGTTTACCAGGTCCCAGGATTATCCATCTGAAGTTACCAGCCCCTTTGGTAATGTGAAGCCCCCTCTTTTTATGCTCTGCAGGGTGTTAGGGTGGGATGCCAGGGCTCGATGTGGGAAAACACTCTGGATGCTGTGTGTCAGCGGCGGGACGGGTCATCTCTGAATTGTTTCCAGGTTAAGTGACAGGGCTGTGGATCATCAACATCTATCTCCTAGCATGCATAATGATCATAAAAATGTACTTTCTGTGGAAAGACAAATGCCATAACAGGTTTTTGGTTGAATAGTACACAATCTTACCCATCTGCAGATGATACACTAAAGATATTTTTGAAAGTGGATAAATATTTGGTTGCACACAGAGCTTTCAAAGCTGCGAGGTCAAAGCCTTTTCTTTATAGCTCTTCAATAAGAACAACTTGACAGGATCAAGTTCAGCTCCTGACAACAAGGCCTGACTCTGTCAAGTGTTAAGTTCCATTGTGACCTACAATGGAACACAAAGGCCCAACAGGGCCCAGCAGCTAACATGCTCCCTATCAGGTGTCCCCCAGAAGAAGAAGAAGAAAACGTGGCAAACGGATATAGAGATATGTGTGTGTGTGTTTAGGTTTGAAACTAATGTTTGAAAGTTTTACAAAATAAGTGTCTTTAAAATGCTAAGTAGCCTCAGATGTTCACCACTGGACACAGTCTCAACCAATGAAAGTTGTTTTAGCTAACACACATCAGCAGCTCCAGAGAACTGATTGCTCTCTTAAGGAAGAAAACACAGAAAAAGTGAAAAATAGAGTTAAACTCAGCAAATTTAAGTTCAAGTTGATTACGATAGTTAAAAAAAAATCTCTCCAAAAATAGAATTACATATTCATCAGTGTAACTCTGTGCGAGCCTAATATGTGTTCAATTACAATATTTAAGTAATACACAAGAAGACTTACTAAGTAGTCATGGACACCTGTTGCATGTTTACTAAGAGGAAAACTTAGAATGAAAAACATTGAAACTTTTGTGAAGATCCCTACAAAAACCTTTGGCCATGTTTTAAAAAAAATTACTTTAAATATTTGTTTTTCTTCAACTGCCTTTCTTTGGTTCCTTAGTGGCCAAGGATGTTTTTTGAAGAGCTATGCTTTACCAGCAGGTGACAATAATCCAGATATTAAAGAAATCAAAATTTGAAAGTCGAGCATGGCTAAAGCAGTGCTAAGCTAAACATTCTCACAAAGCTTATGTTTTCTTCCATCCACTTTACCATTTCTTCTCAGTCTTTGACATCTTCTAGCAAACTTGCGTGAACAAAATGATTCAGATGGTGAAGACGCCCCATCATGTCATACAAGACTCTTTTTCTTTATTTTTACAAATGAATAAAAGGTGATTGATCAATATTTCAGACGGCTGGCCAAACCAAGTATCAGAAGCATAAACAATGTAAACAGGGTGTGGTTAAAAAGATCAGAAAATAATAGACTTTTTTTTTCTATAAATGACGCCAAGGCAAATGTAGCTAACTTCATAATTCATGAACTTCTTACAAAATAAATTGGTTTGTAATGGACATGAAACAGAGGTAGAAACTGAGAGGCATTGGCCTGGGGTACAAAATGGAGGCACAATTGACAAAAAGGAAAGTTGACATAGAACCAATGCCTTGCCAGTATGACTAAGTTTTCAGTTTTGCTAGAAAGGTAGATCTGTCTCTTTGTTTAAGTGATTCAATCTGAAAGATCTGAAAGATTCTAGATTCCATAGAAACAAGTTTAAAGATGTTCCAAACAGAACAAAATAAAAAAAAAAGGGGGTAGAGCTGGAGCCCCCACCCCTTGTTTGGGAAGAAGTGACTAACTTCCAAAGAAGTTAGTCACAACCAACATGTTCATTTAGTTTAACACTAACCATGTGAACCAGTATTTATCTACAGGGTACCGGTGGTTGTAAGTGAAATGAAACTAAAGACAAGTTAACTGTGATATTCAGCTCCAGAGCAAATTGTAGGCGCTCCAGTGACCCTGGCTTCATCGAAACATTCTGCTGCAGTGCTTCAGGTGGTTAACCTTGTCATATTAAAGTGTTTGTCTCTGGAGGGCTAGACGATGGAGGCCGGCATTCAAGAAAGACATCTCCCCTCCCACAGCCCCCCACACCACGAGCTCAGATCAATGGATTGTCAGCGGCTGCCTGAAGCCTGCCAAGGAACATCAAAGCCTCCGATACTCACTCAGTGCATCTTTGAACCTCACCAAAGCCACGCCCTCCCAGCTCCCCTTCCTGCCTGCGTCCATGCGCCACCGACTGCAAAACATTCCAGAAGAAGGAGAGAGGGAGAATGCGATCGCAGAAAGTCCTTCACGGATTTTGTTGGTGCTTTTCGTGTTTCCTTGTCTGAAAAACGAAGTGATTCAGATGGTGCCGTGTTATGGCGAGGGGACGGCCCAGGTCTGAGCAAGCCCATTTCCAAGGGGGTCAGGGGGCCCCGTCAGAACCCGGCCAAGATTGATGGCTGTGGAAGAGCGACCTGAGGCAGAGATCAAAGTCAGACAGGATACATACACCTCAGCATTTAACTCTTCCATGTCTTGCCTCTTTTACACAAGTCATGTCCGTCTCTACCCTCTGGGTGCCGAACGCTACTGTCATCAAACATCACTGGACGAAAGGTAGATTAGTCTAAAATGAAGTGATATATAAACTTACAATTTATTATATTTATTCAGTTTCCACCATTTCAGTATGAGGATCTTTTCTTTTCACAGAGGAGCCCAGCAGTGGCAGCTATTTACATTCCAGCTGTAAGAGAGAGGACAATTAAGCCATTTCCCCTCCAATCTATCTCCTGCCAGCCAGTCATCCCAGCATCCCGGGACATCAATGGGAAGCCCAGCTGCACAGCTCATGTGTGCCAGGCTGTGGGACGAGAGAGAGGAGAAGATTGGGGTTAAAACCTCCCCTGGCCCCAGATTGGCTCCATACCTGGGTCAAAGCTCCGACAAGCCAACAGCTGTTTCCAGACAGAAGTCCTCACCCCATCTGTGAAAGCACAAGTCTGTTTCTGGCTTTCACTCATTTGTTTTCTTTAAGGCTTGAGGTTAAAACTCTGTATTTCAGAGTTAATCCACTGCACCTGAGAGCAGGGCGCTAAAGCAGTTGAAGCAATGGGTTAATTTTACCCAGGATCCTAGTTATTTCCCTGTGCTTTCTCCCCCTGCAGGCGATCCTAGACTGGCCACTCCAAAATCAATTAGCCAAATCAGATTTCACAAAAGTAGTTGGGCTCTGCTTTCAGTCCAGTGGCCACGGACCCTCAGGTGTCATAAAATCAGCTTAAAGTTGCAGGCAGTGGGGCTTGGTTTTACTTAGGTCAAATTAGAACCAACAAAGAGCCACAGATATCTCACCACACCTGTGCGACTTGCTCCTGAATGGTCTTTAGTTAGGAGGAGCTTTGCTTGTTGCACATAAGTTCATCTCCAAGCTCTTTATGGGCCATTTCAGGCACTGTTCCCAGTGACTGTCCAGGACTTTGGCCATAAGCGCAGAGTCATCCTGTGGCAGGGACTTCCATCTCCACTGCTCCTCCTCTGAGCTCAGGTGATCACTCATTTACATGTGTAATTAGGAGCAGGTGTCAAAACAGAAACTGTACCCTCTCTCTGGGACCCTGTGTGTGTGCTGGTCTAACGTCAGACTTGTTATGCTGGAGGTAAACAGGCTCAGGGAGGAGGACACAGAGGGAAACAGCAGGAGAAATTAGATGCTGACAAAATCAGCTTCCTCTTAAGCATAACGACCAATGTCAGAACATGCACCCACCTGACACTTTATTAGGCCCTTCTTACCAGTGCCAGGTTGAACTCCACTTTGCAGTAAGAACTGTTTTGAATTTCCATTATTGTTGTCTGCAACAGCAATGTAAGGAGATGCTATTCATAGCATTTTAGCTAATTTTATACTAATTTTTAGAATGCTGGATAGAGTCAACATGCTAGTGGTAGCAAACACTAGCATGTTGTTTGTTTTCTACTGCTTTGGAAAACAGCAGTTATCCAGTTTTCCAGTTATCTCAGTTGCATCATCTTCCTTCACCTTGAACCACACAGTTTATTTTTTTGCCTTGTGATTGATTCACTCCAAAAAGCAAAGTGTACAAAATGGACTTTTTCCCCCCGGTGTTTGTTTAGGACAGCTTTGTACTCTAGGTCAAATGAAGACAATTACTGTTGACAAAGTAGCTGTTGGTCGACAGCAACAATAACAGAGGAGTTACACTGCTTCTGTTTGACTCAAGTGGCTCAATTGACCATAGAGTGGCTGAGAAGTCAAGCATCTGAGGTCATAACAAAGGATTACAAAGCAACAACAAATATCCAGTTGTAATGTGATTTGATTTATTGTGGTTACACAAGAATGAGGAACTGAAACTGGATTTCAGACTATGTTAATCTGCCCATAACACAACAAAGGAATATGAGTTTGCATTAACAAGCTGGAAAAGCAAATACCTCAACAGGTCCCAAGCTTTCCCACACTCCGTAACGGAGTGTGTGGGGGTGTGTGTGTGTGTGTAAGGGGGTTGCGGGTGGTAGTGCTCATACCCCGGCAGGATAATGCAGAAATACCACTGCTCAATAATACATCTGTCACCTGAGGGGGATAGGTGTGGTGCTGCAGGGTTCAGGAAGGGGGGTGGGATATGTGCAGGCTACCGCGACTTATGTGGACTCATCCAGCCACCACCTCATCGCCCGGAGGGTGGGGTTGGTGGGTGGGGGGTGAACAGGCATTTAAAATAGTCTGTCTGGGCCTTAAGTTTAGTGTCTCCCAGTGCAGAGTGGCTGAGCTTTGAAGAGGCAGGTCTAGTAATGAATTAGAGTATTGTCTTCTTGTGAATAGAGGCCTCTGGGTGGGACACGACATCAAAGGAGGCTGAGCTTCATTAGCTACTGCACCAATTAAGGTGTGCAACTGGACAGGGCAGAGGGAGGACACGCTGACCCTTAAAAGTGAACTCCAAGCAAGTGAACGTTTATGTCCAGGATGAGAGACATCAGAGTGCCTCGCCTTGTTTAATATTTTCATGGATATTTTTGATATTGATGGTGGAATTTCTTTTATGGTTGCTTCATAATAACTGGGAGCTGCTAAGGCAGACATTATGACCTCTTGGTTCTGATAATTAAGATGACACACTACTTCTTGTCTTGCCTAGAGACATTTTGAGACATTTTGCGTCTCAAAATGTTTCTGGTATGTTGGTCCAGTAAACCCATCCAGAACTTGCACAGATTCTTACTTATACAAGGAAAGACACATTTTTTAATCTACCAGGTCTGTCCAGCTTCTGCTCAGGTCTCTGTTGTCCTGGGCCTGGGGCAGGACGGTCATTCTCCCGTGACATTCTTGCGGAGCGTGGAGAGGGAACAACACACTTGCGCTTTAATATTGGACTCAGAGGACGGGCCAATGTTGCTGGAGACACCAACAGCTGGACCCAGCAGGGCTGCAGAGGAATGCAGCTCAGGCTTTAGAAAGAAGACGTCATATCGGCAACTATTTATATATATATATATATAATGTTTAATCCACAAGATTGTTTAAAAAAAATACTCTGTAAATGATTTTGCAAAATGCAGAATCACTTACAGAGGAGCAGCAGGAGAACTGCCTGTAAACTTTAGATAACAAAAGGAAAGTGAATGTATTGTTTTGAACAGACAGTGTGGTGCCTAGCAGCTCAATCTAGGCAAAAACAATTGAGTTCACACCTCTTACTGTCGGCAACATCTGTACAGCCACCTCTTTTACGGCAATAAATTACAGGTCTGCCACCTCGGAGAAAATAATAACTGCTAAAATAACTCAGGTGTGAATGCGTGTAGCTGTAGGCGCACCGAAGCTGCTACTGGCAGTGGGAGATTACAGGAAAATGCATTTCTTTTTTTATCTTTCTTTTTTATTATTAAATACTGAAAGAGTTCAAATAAAAACAACTAATACAATACATTGCATGGTCACAAAGTAGATGGGGAATATGGATGTTAAAAGGAGAATAAAAAGACCAAAAAAATTCAGGTCACTTTGATATCATTAGGGAAACACATTCCAAGATCTTAGACCCTAAATCATTTGACTAAATGTAAACTGCATGAATGTAGATGTATAGAACATCTGCTGTAGCCAAGTGTCCTACAGGAAGTCTCTGTCTGGGATTAGTCTCACAATCATAAACTACATGTTCATGCAATGCAATGTAATTTATGGATGAGTTTTAAATTCACTAAAACGGCAAGAAACACCAAAAGTAATAAGAGTTGATAAAATGGTAGCATTGCACCAAACATCAGATACACACACACATAAAGTTATAGAACACTCATTTACATATCAAAATGTTAATTAATGTTTCATTTATGATGTTTCAACAGAAACTCTAAACAGGTTACTCTAGATTTAAAGTAACTCAGTGTTTCGGCTGTTTTGCAGTTTTCTAGAAGTTTGTTCCAGATTTGTGGAGAATAGAAGCTGAATGCTGCTTCTCCATGTTTAGTTCTGGTTCTGTTGATGCCGAGCAGACCAGAACCAGAACCAGAACCTGAGCGGTCTGGAAGGTTGATCCAGCAGCAGCAGATCTTTAATGTATTTGGTGTTAAACCGTTGAGTAGTTTATAAACTAACATCAGTATAATTAGTCTATTCTCTGAGCCGCAGGGAGGCAGAGGAAGGACTTTAGAACTACGTAGTTGATGTGCTGTATAAACTAACAACAGTATTTTATACTGTATTAGTGTTTTGAAAACTTTAATATTGAAAAAAAAATTCGTTGAAAATGTGTTGCATCTGACTGAATATGTTTTCTGTTTATTTGTCGTAATGTTTTTTCTTTAGTATTTCAAATGTTTGATGACATCTTTTTAAGATGTTAGATCACATTAAATGATCAGCACTTGAGTGGCATTCTTAAATACTTTTTCATTCTAAAAAATTTATTTGAAATCTACTTTTCACGTTTTACTTGAGTTAAAATAAGTTGAAGTAGCTCAAGCCTTACTTATGTACACAGTACCTCTACTCACCTCCGCCTGTGATATTATTTTCAACCCTCGCCTTTGAATTTTTGGCTGCATTTTGTATAACCTGCATTTTAAACAAATTTTGTGCAGGAGTCTTCAAAATCGGGTTAAATCAGATTAAAACTCCAGTTAATCCATTGTTGAGAACAAGATGTCAACTGAAGTAGTTTCAGTCGTGATGCAGAGCCACAGAAACAATCTGACGGCTGATCAGAGTGTCCATGTGGTGGATTGCTGTCCTCAGGGAGCCCCTCGCTCTGCTGCTCTCCTCAGCTGGGACTACTGGCTGCTCAACCACCCAACCATAATGTCATAATTGTCTTGTTCCTCTGCTCCTCCTCAGCCTCCGCGACACAAAGCAGAGCAGCTCAGGGAATGTGTGAATGGGGGCTCCAGGTCTCCGATTATTCCCCCACCTGCTGTTCGCCCATTAACAATATTCACATCGAGTCAAAACAGAGGGATGCTGCTGTGTTGGCGTTAGGCTCTGGTTATGTGATTCTCCCACAAAACACAGAATTATAAACACCTCATTAATTGTTATCAGAAATGCTGGCAAAACAAAAACCACGTAAAAACAAAATCATGTTTGGGTGAAGTGCCTCAGGTCTCAATTAGGCCTGATGACAGACCCAGGGGGAGTTTGTGTTTAAACCAACTGAGCGGTTTAACACTAGGGAAGCAAAATAATTGATTCCGGGCAACAGAGCCTCATAACAATTACTGATCACTTCAGTCTGTCAGTCAGCAGCAACAACAGGAGGCAGCAGCAGGAAGGCAAAACAAACGTCCACGCAGGGGACAAAATCCCCAACGAGGAACAATCAGCTGGTCTGAACATTACAAATGTGTTGAAGTCTCGTCATGTTTCAGAGCCTCGCAAAAGTATTCACACCTGGGGCGTGCCGTGGTGGCACAGGGGATAGCGCGACCCACATTTGGAGGCCTTGAGTCCTCGACGCGGCCATCGTGGGTTCAACTCCCGGACCTGACAATATTTGCTGCATGTCTGCCCCCCTCTCCTTATTCCCTTCCTGTCAGCCTACTATCAAATAAGGGACACTAGAGCCCACAAAAAGCCCCCTGGTGGGGAAACAAACAAACAAAAAAAAGTATTCACACCCCTTCAACTTTTGTCCATTTGTTTGGTAACAACCTTGCCTGGTAAGAACCAGCCCCTTGTTTCGTAGAGAGGTTCTGGACCAGGGGACCTGCGGCTCCGGAGCCTCATGTGACTCTTTGGACCGTCCAAAATGGCTCTTCATAACTTTGGCTAAAACATAAAAAGAACCAGCTAACCTGTTAAATATAGATATAATAACAAATGCAGGGCTTTAACAGTTTTTTCATGCAAAAACTTTCATTAAATTTTCACCAAAAAAAAGACACTGAAGGTAGTAAGCTTTTAGAATCTAGAATCTATGTGCTTTTCCATCATTTCATCATTTTCCATCCAGCAGAAAAACCTACAACAAGGTATTTATTTAAATTAATAAGATGTTTTTTGTTTTTTTTCAAAAGGTCATGTGACATTTGTTACCCTAAATATTTTCTTTTTTTTTTGTCTGGCCTGAAAGCAAAATGGCTCTTTAATTCAGAAAGGTTGCTGACCACTGGTCTGGGCACTCTGCTATTGAAAACGATTGCTTGCTGGAGGAGTGGGCTCTGTTCAGGTTTTTAACGACTGGATCTGATTTTACCCAATCGCCAATCCATGATGTATGTAAAGCTCCAGTTTGATCAGGAAAGAAACTGTAAACAAACATTCCCTACTGGAAAGACAGGAACGATCTACATCTTTGCCATTTCCAAAATACAACCATACAACCAACTCAGTGTCATCATTCAAAACTCGTCCTTCTGTTCGCTGATTGGCCAAGATGAAAAATATCTTGAGGAATTGAGTTCAATGGGACAAATCCAGACGGAACATTGAAAGGAAATGAGAGTCAAGTGGAATTATGTAGGTTCTATTATGTATGTTCTATTGGGATTTTATGTGACAGATCAACACAAAGGAGTCCATAATTGTGAAGTGAAAGGAAAACATTAGATGGTTTTCACATTTTAGATATATTTTTGTAAGAGTGTGCTGTCTTTGTAGTTAGCCCACTCTTTTCTGAATTATCCCCAATTACTCAATGCAACCAACTGCCTTCAGAAGTCACAGATGTAGAAAACAGAGTTTGACCTCAGTACTAATGCAGCTGTTCTCTGAAGGGCTTGGCGTTGTGTTCGAGAACAATGGAGAACAAACAGAAGAGTTGTTTGAATAAGAGCATATACATGTGTAGGATCGGTCCAGTCAAAGTCCATATCTTAATCCAGTGTTTTTCAATTATTTACTGTCATGCCCACCCTAGGGATCATAATTTTTTTCACAACACCCTCCCCTCCATTGACCTACCCTCCCCAGAATTGAAATACTATTGCAAATCTGTTCATATTTAATAATTTATCTGTACAAACAACTGGCTCCGGCATTGTATGACATAAACAAAACCATTGTTGTATTGTTCTAACTCTCAAAATAATTTCCAAAATCAGTTTATTAAGTGAATCAGTAACATTTAATCAAGACTCAGTTTGAAAGAGAAAAAAAATGCAAATAATTCACTGGAATGTGCATTTTAGACTTAATACAGTAAAACTTTTTACAACTATAAGCATTGGTTACTTATCAGCTTCTTCAGTTTAGTTTTCCACAAGGTACATAGTTCTTAACAATTATTGTGGAAAAATTTGCAGCAATATTGCTTATATTTCAGCTTGTCAGATGAGAAGAGAAGAAAAGTGTATAACATTTTGCATTAACAATAAAAAGATACCTCTCCCTGGGCTGCCACCTTATCATGGTGGAGGGGTTTGAGTGTCCCAATGATCCAAGGAGCTATGCTGTCTGGGGCTTTATGCCCCTGGTAGGGTCACCCAAGGCAGACAGGTCCTAGGTGAGGAACCAGACGAAGCGCAGTCCGAAGACCCCAATAATGAATTGCAACTTTGGATCCAGTGTTCCCTTGCCCGGACGCGGGTCACAGGGGCCCCACTCTGGAGCCACGCCTGGAGGTGGGGCACGATGGCGAGCGCCTGGTGGCC
>CAEGAG010269347.1:0-36493 GCA_903067065.1 Brachyrhaphis terrabensis | reverse complement strand
ACACTATCCATTATTCACCCTTCTCCATCAGAACTGAATTGCGCTTGGACATTTTCCCTTAAAGTATCTGGATAAACCAACTATGGACTTTTAAATGTGTGTCGGTCAGACACTGTGTTGACCAGCGGGGAAAATTGAAGGACTCTGTGCACATAGAACATCTACTGCAGTACTGTGTATATATTTATTGTATTTATTTTTTTTGGTTTCCATGTATGTTTTGTGTCTTGTATTGTTTACTTAATTTTCTTCTTTAAAAAATACATAGTATTGAAAACAGTAATTCTTTTGTATTGTTTTATTGATTACTGACAACAGCTCCAGCAGACGAATTTAGTTTTTCCGATCTCAGATGCGATCTAGTCTTTCAGTGCATTAAGTACTGCTACATTATAAACATCAAATAGTGCTACATTTACATCCTGTTTGTTGTCTTTTGTTTCAGAGGTAAAATTATGTATATTAATTTGTCAGGTTGTTTAAAGATCTGCTAACTTGCAAAAATATCACCTGACAACCAAAACAATATCAGCAATAGCATTTATCAACTCCAAGCAACCAACTGTACTGATTATTGTACAGTTTATGATGTAACATCTGTTTTACGATGAAAATATTTTTGCCTTTAAAACTGGTTGTTATGACAACAAAGATAATTGACAGTTACATAAAGGACAAAAATTATTTGTGTTTTATTGGAGCTCTTTATTTCTTCCTGGAAGGTGATGTCTGTGGTGCTTACACATTTTTGGCAAGACCACGAATCCTTATCTGTTGTACACTCTGTGACATCATCGTAAGGCTGTGCAAATGTGCTCTGCTCCCCACCAACATTCAAGGTTAATTTCTAAGCAAAAACAGAACCAACATGGAGAAGGGAAAGGTCGGGCAGAACTGGAGTAAAAGGTGTTGTTACAGTGGCAGGACAAAGTAGCAGATTCACAGTTTGAATTGGGCTGACCTAGGGTGTAGTTGCTGGTGCTCAGTGCAGGTTAAACTAAAGGCAGTGCTGAAGATGGAAACTGATGGGAGGCTGCAGAGCACATCAATCTGAGGAAGGGAGTGGATTCTTTAAAAGCACTTTCGGTGGACAATGGAGGGTCCAGCCTCATCGTACTCCTGTTTACTGATCCACATCTGCTGAAAAGTAGAGAGGGAGGCCAGGATAGAACCGCCAATCCACACAGAGTACTTCCTCTCTGGGGGGGCGATGATCTAAGGGACAGAATTAAATGTTAAATATCTTCAAATGTAAATTATATCTCAACATTTGTTCTATTACCGTAATAGGACAAATAACGTTTTGAAATACACGTGACGTTCATTGGGTATAATTATTTATACTATTCTGTTTACCAAATAGTATAAATATTTGAACAGATTTTATTTTTAACAACTACACATAAAGACAAAAGATAACTGACTTTTGTTGGAGGAAAGTTATATCTGTCACATTAAAAGCCTAGACTCGTACTGGAATCTGGGATAGATTAGGAACTCAGAGCTGACCTTAATCTTCATAGTGCTGGGAGCCAGCGCTGTGATCTCCTTCTGCATCCGATCAGCTATTCCCGGGTACATGGTGGTTCCTCCTGACAGCACATTGTTGGCATACAAGTCTTTACGGATGTCAATGTCGCACTTCATGATGCTGTTGTAGGTTGTCTCATGGATTCCAGCCGACTCCATGCCTACAGGAAGATTGAAACACCAATATGTGGCTGTGTGCTAATGAATAATAAAAAAAACCCAGCTGTTTTGTTAAAGCTATGACTTTTTGATTATTAGTTAACTAGACAGCTAGTTAACTCATATGAACATGTCCTCATGTTCATATGAAGACATGAACATGTGACTGACTGACCAATGAACGATGGCTGGAAGAGTGTCTCTGGGCAGCGGAACCTCTCATTGCCAATGGTGATCACTTGACCATCAGGAAGCTCGTAGCTTTTCTCAAGAGAAGACGAAGTGGCTGCTGTTGCCATCTCATTCTCGAAGTCCAAGGCCACATAGCACAGCTTCTCCTTAATGTCACGCACAATCTCTCTCTCAGCTGCAGGACAAATGGACATGGTGAACCAGACACATATGTGATGGGGTATCGTGAAAGTCTAGATTGATAAAGGGGCAAGTACAGGTGCATCATTGAAGGGGGCATACCTGTGGTGACAAAACTGTAGCCTCGCTCGGTTAGGATCTTCATGAGGTAGTCTGTAAGGTCACGGCCTGCCAGATCCAATCTCATGATTGCATGTGGTAGGGCATAGCCCTCATAGATTGGGACATTGTGGGTGACACCATCACCGGAGTCCAACACAATACCTGAACGACAGAAAGGAGGCGTAACTCAGCTGGTTTCAGCCTTTGCTCTTTATCAAACATATTTCATACTGGTCTTAAGGAAGAAGGAGAAGGAAGAGTGTGCAATCCAACCTGTGGTGCGTCCAGAGGCGTACAGCGACAGGACTGCCTGGATGGCCACATACATGGCAGGAACATTAAAAGTCTCAAACATGATCTGAAAACAGATATTAAATTTACATCAGTAGGGACATAGTGCCATCAGATTTACTTAATTTATTCTTCAACTTTAACTCAGAGCAAGAGATATGTTACATAGCATCAGATTTCTTTTATCTAACCATATCAATTCCTGAGCTCCATGCTGCAACATATTCCAGTTGTACATCTGACTAGAGGAGTTGTGCACTAGTGATGAACCTTTCTGCATGTCACCGGTTAGAAATACTCAGAACATTTTTAATGAAATGTAATTCAGTTGCAGCAGGGAATCCTGACAAGTGTGACCAGCATATGAGAAGAACGACTGCTGCTGCAGGAGATGAAAGTGTTTAGAGAACTGAGGGCTGCTATCACAGATGTGCATCTGTGAAGTAACAGCAGCAGAAATATGTGATTAATAAACACTTCACAAGTTGTAAATTCAGATTGGGAGCAAATCAGCTGCAGAACACTTCAGCCTTCAGGAGGAACTATCACTGTGAACAGACATAACAGATTAACTGGAACCTCCTGCAGAATCTGTGGGTTTCACAGGTACCAGAGTGTCTCTAGTTTGGGTTGTATTTATATACATGTTTGTATTTTGTACACAAACTACCTGAGTCATTTTCTCTCGGTTGGCTTTGGGGTTGAGCGGCGCCTCAGTCAGCAGGGTGGGATGTTCTTCTGGGGCAACTCGCAGCTCGTTGTAGAAAGAGTGATGCCAGATCTGGCCAATCAGAGAGCAGGGGCAGGTCAGGAGGTTTGTGTGTTGGGGTGGGTGTGCAGGGGTGTGTGTGTGTCAGACCTTCTCCATATCATCCCAGTTGGTTATGATTCCATGTTCAATAGGATACTTCAGGGTGAGGATTCCTCTCTTGCTTTGAGCCTCATCTCCCACATAGCTGTCCTTCTGTCCCATTCCCACCATCACTCCCTGACACACATACACACCGTCAGTCAGTTTACACCTTTCTCATTGTCTATGATTGTTGTAAGCATTAATCATTGAACCGTCACCTGGTGCCTGGGCCGACCCACAATGGAGGGGAAGACAGCTCTGGGAGCGTCGTCTCCAGCAAAACCCGCCTTACACAGACCGGATCCGTTATCACAGACCAGAGCGGTGCTCTCCTCATCATCACACATGGCTGCGGGGGGCACTGTGGACAAGCTGGAAACCTAAAAGAACGACTCGCTCTGATGAAGAGAGATGTGAGAAAGAGATGTGCTTTTACAGTTCAGAAAAATCAGAGCAGTATTAATCAACTTGACTATTGCTCATCAAATAAAACTCACTCAACTCACTCAATGTGTGTATGTATATATATTTATATATATATCACAGAAATGACTTAGATTTCTCAGCTGCTTTATTACCCCAATATAATACTCACTCAGATTTCTTTTAATTTCACACATTATCTTATAAATAATTTTTAATTCAATCTGACTTTTATTTATTTTACTTAAATACAGGTTTGTTGTTTTCAAATAATTTCTCATGTTGAAGTTGTTTTCTGTAAACTTTCACACTGTAAAGTGTTAAAAGGTTTTTACCAAAACAAAAAACTGTTGCATGGTTCAATGACACTGTTCAGTAATAGTTAATAAATATTGATTAATACAAAATTAGCTTAAAGGGAGATTTGGGGACACTCAGTTATCTGTCAGTTAAAGATGAAACAGTAAAAATGAGCCCAGAAACTTAAACTTTACCATCCAGTTCAACTAAATTTATTCTAAAATCACTTTTCTACATTTAAAAACAGCTAAGAGGAAGAAAACCTGAATGAAATTTATCAAAGTTCTGCAGCATCACCGAAACAGGAGCTGGTAGGTAGTCACATGACCTTCTGCTCAGAGAAGATTTCCTATTTCGGTCATGAGTGGACTCCTGCCTGTGTTTGGTATGCTCTCTCTCTCTGTGTTAGCTCTGCCTTGCCCTACCCCACTCCACTCCATCTGTCCTTCCTCATCTCTCCTCATGTTCCTCTCTCCGCACAGCACTTTGCTCCATATTTAGTCATGAACTCCAGGAACTGAATATTTCTGCTGTTTCTGGCTGCAGGACAGGCCTCTGTACGTTAACATTGCTCTGAGTTTTGCCTGACACCCCTCTCTGCAGCTCCTGTTTTCCTAGTCAGTTAAATTGTTTCTCCATCTTTCTGTAAACTGTAAATTCCTTGTGCAGCTGCTTCTGCTGATACATTAGAACATCACAGAATCTGGAACATCATATTCTGCAGCCGAAGGTGCTAAGATGCTTTGGGATAAACGTATGCTTTGTCAGTCAGTTACGACAGATACTAAGCAAGGTTCTACTGTGGTTTTTTGTTTACTTTTTAGATTTAGGCTTGCATTGACTGCAGAGACTGCTTTAGCTTAATAAGCTTCATCTGTGTGTTTCTCAGCTTTATCCTTCTTAATGAATTTTACTTCGAAGTGAAAGCATCAGAAGCACGCAAATAAGAAAGAGTAATTATATCCCAAATCAGCAGTGAACACATAAAAAAACCCCAAAAACAACTAAAATAAGAACTTTTGCTTAATTCAAGTTCTTGTCCTTGTCTGGTTGTGAGTTTAAATCCTCAGCTGAATGTACAGAAATGTTTTTTGCCAAAGAAAGATTATTATACTAAAATTGTTTTTCTTCTATATTCACGTTCAATTCTGATGATTTTTTTCTTTTTAAAAAAATATCAAACTCAGGTTACATAAATTTAATTATAAATAAAAATTAATTTCTAATCAATTAACCCCCCTAATGTTAGACCGCCCAAAATTCAAGTCCAAAAGCAGGCTTGGTAAATATTTTTGGTTGTAGTACAAATAAAACTCTAAATGACTAAATGTTCCAGACACTGAGTTCCATATATATATTTATAATGTCTGGAAACAAGTATCTGAAGATGATGGAAAAGAAATCCAGAACAGATCGAAGCTGGTTGGCAAACTCAGCTTGATTTAGATTTAGCTGGTTCTGGTACTGGTCTGATCTGGAAAGTTATCTTTTCCAACCACTGCAAGTTGTTGGACTGAGTCCTTACCCAAATCTGGAAAGCTCCTATAGGTTCAGTAAGAAGCCAATCAGAAACCTGAATAGTGACTGGAAAGATTCAGAAATCATCAGATCAGGAATATCAGAGGTGACTGATAACAGAGACATTTAGATAGAGCTCCCAGAATTGAGAGTGATGCAGCAGAAATCAGAGGGATTTTGCTGATTGACTGACTGATTTTCTAATATAATGCTTCACAACAACCAACTAAGGAGACCAATGGCTTTACAATAAAAAACACAGAAATAACAATTAAAAATAAGGGGAAATGCCACTATGCTACATGGTATTAAAACCTTGTCTAGACATTAAAGTTGATCTTAGACTTAAACATTCCCAGGTCAGAGGTGGAGTTGGGGTGTTGCCACTGAAAAGGCCCAGTCCCCTAGTCCTAGGGACATCTAATAAAGGGATGGATAGAAATGTTTAAAAGTGCATTTATTTTAGTGGGGCGAGGCCATTAAGAGCTTTCAAAACAAACAGTATTTTATGGAGTTATTCGGCTGGAAAATTTGCTGAAACCCCAAACTCCATAATACAATGAATATTTTACATATTTATTTTAATGTGATAATGAAAAATCCTGTGGAATGTCTCAAAGATGCCCTCTGCTGGTGGATATTTTAATGAAACATAAGATAGCTTTTAGATTTATTTTTTCTGATTTGATTTAGAGTTGAATGTTATCAAATGGGCTCAGATGTTAGGATATTTCACTGTGTTTGAGACAGAGATTATCAATAATTTGGTCTCTTCTGTCACTGACAGAGTCTAAACATTTGGACCAGAAGGCATCATATTTGGTTTATAAAAACAATTTACAGTATTTTTATGAACCAATTTTTATAAACTGAACATCTGCTGCAGAAACCAGGCTTTTCAGACATCATTAGGCTCTTAGTCAGAGTCAGAGCTTGGGACACGGAGCGGTAAAGGAGTAACATCCTGACAATTTTCTTAACATAAGAAACTTCCAATGAGATAATGGACAGTACTTCACAAGAAAAAACATCCTTAGAGAACATGATCCTCTCTTTGCAGGAGGAGAACCAAACATAGGTAACAGATGTTTTATTGACAGGAAAGTAGGTAGACAAGAAGAAACTTTTCACTAATGGGAGAGAACATGCAGGTAATAACTGAAGGAGAAAAGATGGTTTAGCAGATGCAACATGGAGAAATATTGGAGAAATATTTTCACTGAGAAGAGCAGGAAACACAGAAGAGAAGAGGTGAAACACAGTAGCATAAAGGAGGAGAGAGGAGTGAACACAAAGTAGGAGAAACAAGAAGTCAGAAGTGAAGTGGAGAGGAATGGAATCGTTTTCCTACTTTGAAGTGAAGATGAAAGTTGTAGATTAAAGAGGTGTGTTGATGAGAGTTTTCCTAGAGATTAATTACAGAAAGAAGGAAATGATGGCAGAAGCCAGAATACATCATTCAGGAAAATAATCATGTTCACAGAGCAGAGTGCAGCTGAGGAGGTCTTACCGTGGCAGTGCAGGGCCTGCTGGGATGATGTGGGATGGGAGCAGGACAGAAGTGAGAGTCTAAGGAGCTGCCTCCCAGTTTATCAAGCCTCCACCTCTTCCATCCATCCTCAGCCCAAACAAGGCCGGGGCCTCCTTCTCATCCTCCTTCTGGCTGTCTCCTCGGCTCCTTTCCTTATAGGGCAGGACCCAAGGAAATGGCCAATCAGACAGCTGATGGCATCTGTGGACTTTCTCTCATCATTGATTGCATTCCTGTAGGAGGCAGACACTACTGAGCAGGAAGACTAGAGTGTCAAAGAAGATTTTTGATAGTAGACACCGATTAAAGTACTCTGCTACTTTAGATCACTCTGTTACTCTAAACTGGGTTATAGTACTCTAACACCTTCCTTTTATTGCTCTCATATTGATTATACTACTGTGCTTCTTAGGGGTGATTGTGCCTTAGTGGGAACAGTATTTATCTGGTAAAGTTTTGGGATCAATTCCGGCTTCCCCTGTCACATAGTCTTTATTACTAAATCACTCAACACTGTTGTCTGAACCTAATTCTCAGTGTCTTGAGTCCATTTTTCAAAAATGGTTCCTCTGGTGGCAGAACAAAGTGACCATTCACCTAGTTAGCCACAGCACACATGTAACAAGTGAATTGTTTGTTCTGATTATGTTCCCAGAGGGATGTATTTGTGTGTGACACAGACCGTGAGTGGGCCAGAGAGATTGTGCGTGTTATGTGCCTCTGTGATTTCAGAATAAAGTTTACAGTAAGCAATAATACTGGACATAAACAATGCTCTAAACTTAAAGAACTACAAAACATTGCAAAAATACTATCTGTAAGACAGACACCATTAAGATCTCAAGAGTAGCTCATTAGAAAGACTTTTATTGAGCTACTATTGTATGTTGCTTTTTAAAAAAATAATCAGCAAAATTGCTAAAGCTTGTAAAATATGCAGAACTTGTGCTGATTTTACGTGTTGTTTCAGTCTGAAAATCATCAAAGGAAGATTAAAATAGATCTCAAGATGCCATAAAACAGATCTCAAAGAAAAATGAATCCCTGAAAGCTGACATAAATGTTGAAGACCCATGGGAAATATAATAAATTTTTTAAAAAAGATCAACTGGCTATGTTGTTTTTCATATCACCCTCATATTTTATGATATCTCAATTAGGTTGAGATATCATCTAATTGAGAAACAATTGTGAAAAATCTTTTATAAACAGTGTTTTTGTTGCATCTTATAGTTTAGTTCTGAGCTCATTTCCAGAAGACATGGCTACCGCAGATCTCTGTGACAGTGTCATTTCTTCCTTACTGTTGATATATTTCCTTCTCACAATTCAACTAAACCTTCAGACAACACTGAAAAAAACTATTCTCTTATATACTTTTACATCACTGTAAGAATATTGTTAACTTGTCAAACCTCATTTCCTTAAACTCTCACAAACCACATGTACTTTTTAACACATTAAACATCTTATTTGTCCATGTGACAGAAATGTTGCTATCTCTTCATCCAATCTCTCTGAAGACTTCCTGACATTTTTCAGAAACAACATTTCTGATCTTGGATTGTCTCCTCTATCTAGTGTGGGTCCAGTGGCTCCATCAGTTTGCCAGGCAGTCTTTTAATGTTTTGAGCCTGTGTCTCTTAGTGAAATGACAAAAATTGTTAAAAAGTTAAAGCCTTCTTCATATAGATGTCTTTGACTGTTTTGGTTCATGTATTGTTAAAATGGTAAATGCTTCCCTGATATCTGAATGTTTTCCCACTACTTTGAAACATGCTGTGGTCCATCCGCTCATTAAAAATAACAACTTTGATTTAAATGTGTAGTGTGCATGTTTTTCTTATTTTGTAGTGTAAGTGGGATGTCCAGTGTCTTTTAGTCCATGCCCTTCTTTGACCCAAACTCCAGTCGCTGAGCCTTAGGTTCTTAAAGTCCCCTTTGTTTATTTTGTTGGACTCAGTAAATTTTTAAGTTGACAGACTACATTACTGTGAAGAAAATAAACATTTCTATTTGAAACTTGAACTGTGTCTCCCACCTACAGAGCTGCCAAACTAGTTGACCTTCTAGTTGGTGTGTGTTTGGAATTGGGGGTTGCTAATTCTCTCAAGTCACTACAATAGAATAAGAACTTCAACTTGGAGCAAAACCACAATTTTCAGTTGTGAAACCCCAGGTCTGTTCTACTGCACCAGCAGCTGTGATCTATGTTTTTGACTGGACATTTGGTGCTGTGTTTGAAGCATGAATCCTGCCTGAACACAAACATGAACATCTGAGACAGAAAGGAGAAATTCCACCTGCTGCAGATGGATTCATATACAACTTTTGTCTCCACCCCCTCCCCAGGCACACACACCACACAAACACAGATCCCACCCACACCATTCCCCTCCCATGTCCCGGCCTATGTACACACACACATCGACTAAACCTCTGACCAAAGATGGGCAAACAGCCGGACTGCTCAAAGTTTCTGAAACTGTTTCTGACTGGCTGTAGTACATCAACATAGAGCAGCTCGGGAATGCGTGTGTGTGTGTATTACTACTTTTTTTCTGTTTATGGCATCAGGACTGAAAGCTGCACCAGCAGCTAATCTGAGAACTTGTTGGTGTCTGAAAGAACCAAAAAGTGTGAGCAAATCTCTGAATAAACCAGCTATTTGTTTCTGAACCTTTCTGGATGATTGATGTTCTTGTGAAAAGGAAGTTAACACTGAAACTTTTGTCCAAATGTTTGTAATGTAATGACTGTTCCTGTCTTTAGCATACTTATCACACTTCAGTGTTTTAGAACATCAGATTGAATTATTGGTAAAAGACAGTACAACCCAAAATGTAGTTTTTAAATAAAGAAGTTTATCACTAATTCAAGGGACAAAAAAGTTCAAACTTGTGTTTTAAAAAGGGATTGTCCTTGTTAAAACATAACTGTAGTTTATCACACCTTTCTCTAACCACACCCAGTCCTGATTACTGCCAAACCTGCTCTCAGTCAATACATACTGTATGTTCGCCGCCAACTTTAAATGGGCTGAGGGTTATGTGGAAATTTCGTTCTCTCAATGTGTGACGCTGTGATATACAGAAAAGACGAGACACTCACATTGAGCTTCCTTTGGCATCTAACAGGAAGGTTTATTTTTCTTCTCTGTTATGAAGATACTCCATATTCAATACTTCATATGCAATACTTCAATTATTACTGAGTAGCTACAACAGATATCAGTACATCACAAAGGACCATATTAGCTCTCTGAACTTAATGAGAATTCTTTTAACATGGTCCACTTAGCATTGTGATTTTTATCAACTGACAATCTATTCACATATAGTTTTTAATTCTATAAACCACATTAGGTTTTTTAGTTAGTGCTTTAACTTAAATACCTTGTCACTTTTTCCTCAGACCTTTTGTATTTTAACTATCAAAATAGAAGTATGTGAACTTACATAGAACTTTTTAAATTGCTTTTACAACTTTTATTCTGCAAAAATAAAATATCCTTTAATATTTAAGCAATTTAGCTTTTAACTGTATTAATTGTTTTAACAGAATAACCATATTTATTATCTTAAACAAAAACTATTCTAACTACAAAACTGGAACAGGTGTAAATCTTTAATGCTGTGTATCCTTACTAAGCTTCACATAGGCAGCCACTACTCACTCATTGAATGTTTTAACAATATGGTTCCTCTGGTTTTATCAATAACCACTTAAAAAATAAAATTTTACAAATAGAGACCAAAGTAATATCTTTTGTGTGATAACCATTTTGAAATATGTAAGATACAATAAACTCAAAGTAAATCCAGCCCAGATAGCAAAATGTAAGTGAATCAATGTTGAAATATAGTTAGACAGAAATACTGAATCAGCATTGAAATGATATTGACAGTGGTTGGCAACTTACATGTTGAATCAACATTAGGCTTTCAACCATAACTGACACTATATCAATGTTGATTCAACCATCATCTGAATGTGGATCTAAATGCACATCTGTATTGATTTTACATTGAATCAATGCTAGGAATGTAACATTTCTAGGGCTCCTAGGGTGAGAGGTGACAGAAAATAACTGAGAAACAGAGTTAACTCAAGTTTGACTCTGACTGGCATCAAATTTGGTTCCTTGAGATGACTTCATGACAGCTTCGCTGTCGCCCTCGTCAGTCAGTTTTGGTTCAAACTGCTGAGCAGCAGCTGAAAAACACAATAAGAGTGAGTAAGGCTCCGGTTTGGGCCGGTTAGAAAGACGATAAAAACATCACTGTGTAACGTGTGTTACAATGCAACACATTGTAACACATGTGTTACAATGTGTCACAATGTGTTATCACATTGTAACACATGTGTTACAATGTGATAAAACAAAAGGATTTATGACAAAACAGAAGGAAGCACTGATGACAACACTAAAGGATATATGACAAAATAAGAGGATTTATGACAAAACAAAATGTTTTTTGACAAAATGAAGGATTTATGTCAAAACAAAAAGAAGGATTTGTAACAAGAGGATTTATGACAAAACAAGAGGAAGCACTGATGACAACACAAACTGTATTGATGACAAAACAAAAAGGATTGATGACAAAACAGAGAAATAAGTTATGACAATAGGAAGAATTTATGTCAGAACAAAAATGAAGCACTGATGACAAAACAAAAAGGGTTGATAAAACAAAATTAAGGTTTGATGACATTAAACCTAATGTCTTAGGTTTAAAGACATTAAACCTAAATGTTTAAGACATTTTAAACATTTTAAAATGTTTAAAATGTTTAAACATTTTAGACATGTTTAAACATATTGAACATCTTCAACATGTTGAAGTAATAAAAAGCTTCAACATTTTATTGCTCCAACATAAAAGCAATAAAATGCTTGTACAGGTGTTGAACATAAAATGTTTAACATCTTATGTTTTTCTTATGATGTTGTTCAACATAAGAACAAAATTGTTCACAAAATAAAACATATTTTGTGACATAAAAGTATTTTTATAATTCACTTCCTAAGAAATGTAAAAGAATGAACTGCTGTCAAAAAGTTACAAATTGATGACTCTTTCCCTTTTAGTATAGTTAATTCAGAAGTAATTACTTCACATTTATATAATTACAATAATAAATATGTGTAAAAGAAAACTTACGACAGTTGCTTTGTGGTAAAAAGAAAAAAAAAGTGTAATACTGTTGATAGTCTTTTTGTGTGGTGGGAAAAAAAATACATGATAAAAAATGAATTAACTTGAGTTGAATTGATAAATATCAGATTGTTTCATCATGCAAAATAGATTTTGGATTTCAAATTCAAGTAAGCTGCTTTATTTTGGGGCTTCTGTTTGGGCGGGTCATTTCTGACCTGTAGGACAAGGAGGGGAAACAGAATGTTAAGATATTACAAGGATTAAATCAAGACTTTTTTTGTGTGTGTTTATGATGTAAAGCACTTTGAACTGCCTTATTGCTGAAATGTGGAATACAAATAAACTTAATTGATTAATCAGCCTCTCCTTCAGTTAAATCTTTATAATCTTACATATTATAAATAAAGTCTTTAACTTATCTCTGCTTTTGTATGTGACTCTGTGGGTCAAAAAATTATCTACAGACATTACCCATTTGACATATTAAAAATCATGACAGATTTTTA
Organism: Brachyrhaphis terrabensis; assembly: GCA_903067065.1. Taxonomy (NCBI): domain Eukaryota; kingdom Metazoa; phylum Chordata; class Actinopteri; order Cyprinodontiformes; family Poeciliidae; genus Brachyrhaphis; species Brachyrhaphis terrabensis. The sequence continues at coordinate 23,743 of CAEGAG010269347.1, read as the reverse complement.
GTATGTCATCATGTCTAAGCTGATGTCATCAAATGGACCAAACACAGAGTTTGTTCTCTCTACCTGCATATCTAAGCATAACTTTGATTTCATAATGAAGGAGGTTATTTGGTCCCAACCAGATGATGCAAAAATCATAGTTTCTGATTCTTGGACTTAGATAGAAACTATCAAATTTAATAATTTAACACATATCCCAACAATGTTTTTACGATTGTCATGCACATATAGTTGTGTGGTTCTGTGAATAAAGGCATGTTGGAAGATTGAATAGTTGGAGGTCCTAACCATCCATCCATTTTCTTTACACCCTTGTCCCTAATGGGGTCGGGAGGTGCTGGTGCCTCTCCAGCTCCGTTCTGGGCAAGAGGCGGGGTCACCCTGGACAGGTCACCAGTCTGTCGCAGGACAACACAGAGACAAACAGGACAAACAACCATGCACACACACACTCACACCTAGGGACAATTTGGAGAGACCAATAAACCTAACAGTCATGTTTTTGGACTGTGGGAGAAAGCCGGAGTACCCGGAGAGAACCCAGCATGCACAGGGAGAACATGCAAACTCCGTGCAGAAAGACCCTGGGCTGGGAATCGAACCCAGGACCTTCTTGCTGCAAGGCAACAGTGCTACCAACTGCACCACTGTGCAGCCCAGGTCACAACCATTGCTGCAAACAGTGTAACACTGAAAAAGAGCTAGAAGACTTTCTGAAGCTGACTGATGAACTGAAGAGTGATTTAATTTACTGCTTCTCACAGCCAGCCGGAGAACTGCTGCTCTTCTCTCCCGATATGGACTTGCTACGTGTTCAAACAGACACACACTTATACACCAGTCCATTGAAATTACATCATTGGTTTATGCAACGTACACAGTGATTCCCATTTGAGGACATTTCCAGACCTTCCTTATGCCAGACAGAGACATAGCTCTGACTGTTTTATTTGGAATAATTTTACATATTCCAAGAGCGCTGTCACAAACAGGCAACCAATCCAGGATGTACCTCGTTTCTCGCCTTATGGCCAGTACACAATGGCTATGCTATTTAAAACACCTTATTTCATTAGGTTGGTTATATACATTTTATATATGTTATCATATATATTTTGTCACCTGCTTCAACAGTTCTGTTTTAAGGGATTTGAGATATGAGGCATTCTTTTTTTCCAGGCATTTTGCAGTCACTTGGTCATTCACAAGTATCTTAAAATCTTTTTTTCTTTTCATGCTCTGTCTTTGGGACATAATAATGGGATATAATGATTTGCAAATATCTTAGTTTAAAGGAATGGTGTGATGTATTTTCCAGGCAGATAGTTATTTTATAGTACAATCGAATGAGGATGTGCAATATGGCACAAAATTCATATTGCAGATTATCGTCACCCATAAAGAGGGTATCACTGTATGCATTTTTTTTTATTATTAAAATACAATAGAAATGAAAAAAAGAGCACATACTATTTAGAGGCTTGCAAAAGTATTCACACCCCTTAATATTGTCCATATTGTGTTACATTACATCCACAAACAAAATGTATGTAATTGGAATTTAATGTGAAAGACCAACACAAAGTGGCAATTGTGAAGTAAACAGAAGATTATATATGATTCAAGACATTTTTTACAAATAAACTGAAATGTGCAGAATGCAAAAGTATTCAGGCCCCCTGAGTGCCCAGTACTTTGTGGAACCACCTTCTGCTGCAATTCCAGCTCAAAGTATTTAGCGTCTGTCTCTACCGTATTTGCATATCTAGTGACTGAAATTTTGTCCCGTTCTTCTTTGACAAACAGCTCAAGCTCAGTCAGATTAGATGGAGAGAATTTCTGAACAGCAATTTTCAGATCTTGCCACAGATTCTTGATTGAGTTCAGGTATGAACTTTGACTTGGCCATTTAAACACATGTACATGTTTTGTTTTAAACCATTCCACTGTAGCCCTGGCTTTATGTTCAGGGTCGTTGTCCTGCAGGAAGGTGAAGCTCTGACCCAGTCTCAAGTCTCTTGCAGATTCCAACAGGTTTTCTTCCAACATTGCCCGGTATTTTTCTCCATCCATCCTCCCTGTCCCTGCTGAAGAGAAGCACTCCAGAACATGATGGTGGCACCACCATATTTGACAGTCAGGTTTATGTGTTCAGAGTGGTGTGCAGTGTTAGTTCTCCACCACATATAGTGTTTTGCAGTTTGACCAAAAAGTTCAATTTAGGTCTTTATTAGGGCTAATTTAGGGCTGTGTCCTTAATAAATCTGTGGAAAAAATAAATCTTGTGGAAAACCGAGAGCGGGGGGAGATATCAGTGCAGCTTATACATGCTGGGACCTTGAATTTCCCCCTTTGGATCAATAAAGTATCTATCTATCTATCATGTACGTTTCCAGTTTTTTTTTTTTTTACTTTGTGGGTGCGGCTTATAGTGAGGTGCGCTCTATAATCCGGAAAATACGGTAATAGTTTTCCTGTGGACAGATGTTTATCTCTTCATCTGGTCCAGAGTCACCATGAGCCTCTTGGCTGCATCTCTGACCAGTACTCTCCTTGTTCCGACTGGAAGTTTAACTGGTTTAACCTCGTCTTGTAGGTTTAAAGTTGTTTCAGACTCTTTCCTTTTCCAGCTGCTGGATTGAACAGAACTCTGTGAGATGTTTAAAGCTTGGTGAATCTTTTTATAGCCCAAGCCTGGGTTAAACTTCTTTACAGTTTTCTCCTGACCTGCCTGTTGTGTTCCTTGGACTTTATGATGCTGTTTGCTCTCTAATATTCTCAACTTCTAAAGGCAATTGGTTGTAGTCACAGAAAGGGGGTTAGGAAAAACCAAAAGGATGAGGTTCAAATCAACCAAAAACGTTATAAGGTGGTCTTGATCCATGAACCAAGGTAAAATTGTGAGTCTAAGTAGAATAAAACATCAAGCCCTAAGGTTAGGCCTTTGGTTCTCCCCCAATGTCAATTCATTTAAATACCCATTTAGGGTAAGACTTGAGTAGGAGAAGATGGTTCGGTATTAGAGCTTCCAGATCATTTGGATCGGTGGAGTCCAGTGTAATAGGTCTACTGTTGAGGATTGAGTCCACTTCACAGAGAGCAGTTTGAAGTCCTTCCTTGTCCAAATGCTGTGTCTGCAAGATAGAATTAAGAACCTTTCTGATGGAACGAATCAATCTCTCCCATGCTCCACCATAGTGCAACCCAGCTGGAGGATTGAAGATCCATTTCACTCCCTTCAGTGAAAGCGCATCAGAGATCTTTTCCTGATTCCAGTTTTGAATAGTTCATCTCAGCTTGCGCTCTGCTCCCACAAAGTTGGTACCAGTATTGGACCACAGCTCTTATACTTAGCCTTGCTTTGCAATGAAATGTCGTAAGGTGTTAATGAAAGAGTCGTGTCAAGAGATGAAGCAACCTCAATATGTACCGCTCTGATCACCGAACATGAAGATAACTCCGTATCTCTTCACAAGACTTCTCCCATGCTTCACTCCAAATGGACCAAAGTAGTCCAACACCAACAAAAATAAAGGGGATTTTCTCGGGGATTGCTCTGCTTTCAGGCAAGCCAGCCATTTGTAGCTGGCCTAAGCTCCAAATGGAGCCATTTGGAGCCATGAAGCCGTCTGCAGATCACACACCTCACCATGATGTTTCTAATCAATGCATCAGCACCAGGAATCCAATATTTCTGATGCAGCTTTGAGAGTATGTGGTTCCTACCACAATGACCCACCTCCTTATGGACATATTGAAGAATAACACCAGCAAAATAAAGATCTTTAGCAACAATAATAGGATGTTTAGAATCTTCAGACATGACAGCCCTGCTGAAACGCCCTCCAACACATCATCCATCAGAACAGGATTTAACTTGTATATGTGAATGCTTTGTTTCACATTCTCTCACTTTTGGAGGCAGGTGATTTATTCAGCATATCTCTCCCTCTGACAGAACTTGATTATCTGCAGCTCAGCATCCTCAATTTCTGACACTGAAAGAAAGCCAATTGGGAGCTCAACCCTTAGATGAGCAACTTCAGACTGGGATGTTTTACATGCAGACTGGAAATGTGTCTTCTTTCTTTTGTGATACAAGAGCAATGCTTTGAATCCCAAATCCAACCCATCACCCTGACGAGTCCAGGATGGAGCACAATGAATTAAAAGAGCCAAAGGATAATCATCATCTTGTGCAAGCGAAACACAAACAGAAGCAGACACTTTGACTTCAGGGTTTTCACGTGGAAGTTCCTGTAAGTTCTCTGGGTTTACAGGCCAATTTGTTTCTGGCTGTGTCAGGAATGCAGGACCAGATAACCATGTAGTGTCATGTAGAAAAGGCTCTGCCTTCATACCTCTGGAGGCAGGGTCTGTGGGGTTATGTGTTGTATTCACATATCTCCAAACACAGAATCTGTTTAGACAGTAAATAAGTTTGAACCTAGAATACAGACCTGATGATCTTCAAATTCTCCTTTTTGCACTTCTGTCGCTGAGATAAAGCAGTTTGGGGCCTCTCAGTTGCAACTCTCATTAAATACAATATTTTGACGTGATTCTAATTTCAAACCACTAGAACTGTTCCTACCACCCTCAGCATGGTTTGTTCTCTCTGCTGCCCTCTGGGAAAAAATCAGCAGCTTCAAATGCAGAACAACCAGATTCCACAACATTCTAAACTTCCATTAATTTAATCTTTTATTATATATATTTACATTGATAATTTCCTTATTTCTTATTTATATTGGAGTCTTGCAACAAAATTTCTTTCAATTTGTACATTTTTAAATGTACAACTGAATGACAATAAACTCCATCTATGTCTTTAGGCATTCAAATGTGTTTAGACAGTAAATAAGTTTGAACATAGAGAACATGAGAATCTTCAAATTTTCCTTTTAGCACTTCTGTCCCTGAGATAAAGCTGTTTTGATCTTCTCAGATGCAACTCTCATTTAATACAATATTTTCCACGTGGTTCTAGTTTCAAATAATTACAGTTTTTCTTTTTCAGCATTCTGAGGTGAGGTTTAGACAGTAAATAAGCTTGAATATAGAATACAGATAAAAAAAAAACAACTAAATGTATGTCTGCACTCACTCAAACCTTGTACAGAGGCATGAAAGAATTGTTTATCATGCTGAATAATAATGGGAAAGTTATTTATTTAAAACTTTCCTAACCAATTAATCAACTTCAATTAAAGCTAGTAATAAGTTACACCAGGACTAAAGCAGTCTGTAGATTAGCTTAGGTCGAACTTCCTCCATAGAGTTATTGACAGGAACTTTAATCACACCCCACTGGTGAACATAGGGAGCATCATGTCCATCCGGTGGCGCTGTCAGTGGTCCTCATGAAGATGTGCGACTTCTCTGGTGGGCCTTCCTGAGCAGGTAGACCAGACCTTGTGTAACAAACGGCCACAGCATGAACAGTAGGACTGTCTGACACGACACATCAAATGGCCACCATGTCTCCTCCTGGGAAAAGCAAAAACAACAAATCACTGCAGATCAGCAAACTGTTTTCTATCGGACACAGGCAGCAGCAGCAGCATCTGTAAATGCAGCTAACACAAACCAGAATGATATTCAACAGAACTTACATTTTCATTTGTTGTGCCAGAAAGAGGAGCTATGACTTTTTTTTTGTGGCCTATGAATAACTATAATAATTGCTAGCAGCAACCATTAATAAAACACAACAATTTATTTGAAATGTTGACCTGAGTGTTTATTGATTGTAACAGATTTATTTGCATTTCTAAGTTTGTTTCTCTGAAGGCAGCAGAGTTGCTCACCTGGCTTTCTGACTCAGTTAAATCAAGACAAAAGCAAACCTTCAGAACTAGGTTTTATGGACCAGTACCATCCAACATCTCCTATCAGAACATTAGCTCCTCACCTGCTGTGACGCTGCATCTGCACACTGCAGGCATGGTCTCCAGTCTGAGCCCTTAGTGGGTCACACACACAAACCAGTAATCACATCAGAACATTGAAGAAGCATTTGTCAAAAGGAATGCAACATCAAACGGAATGACATGAAGCCTTAGACATGATTCTGCATACAAACTTACATGGGTGGCAGCAAGCCTCTCCACCACCTCCAGTCTGTCCATCACACTCCTCATGTCCTCTCTGAGCCTCCGTAGAGCCAGGATTATCTGTTGCTGCAGGTGTGTCTCATGCATCCTCTCTGCTACACCCTCTGAGCCGTCCCCACCTCCGCGTCCTGCCCCTCCACCACCACCAGGAGCCATCCGCCTCGGGCTTCCCTGTGGAACACCACCTGTAGATCATACAAGGTTAGATGAATGCTGATTTAACACCCAGACACAACAATATAACCTTGTCATTAAGCTACACTGCTGGTTTGTAAACTGAGACCCAGACAACCTCATTAGGTAATCATGTTTTGGGGAGTCCAGCAGAAAAGACTGGAGTGTCTAACAAAATACATGGCAACATGATGAAAGAATCTCCTGTGCAAATATTAAAGCAACATCTCAAGACATCAACCATGAAGGGGAAGTGGAGTCTGAAGTGGGTCCTCAGAGTGGATGCTGTCCCTCAGGTACCACCAGGTCAGCCACAAAGAGGCTGACGGACAACAACATCCATGTTTCAGAGAGTCCATCACAGAGTCCTGGTCTCTGTGATGGACTAGTGCTAGAGAACTATAAGGGGCCGAGCTGAATTGGTGTGGGATTTTAAATCATTTCAGTGGTTTATTTGTCTTAAGTCCATTTTGATGTCTAATGCAGATTTTCTGACCAGTTCCTTCTTGCAAATGAGCTCTAAAGGGTTTTAATCTGGTTAAATAAAGGAAATAAAACAATGTTGTCAACAAACCAGACTCAATTAACGGTGACACAGAAATAAAATCAAAGCAGATGACATGTTGACAAATTAACCATTTGCTCACTGTGGAACATTTAACCAAGCAGAGAAAAAACACATTTGGAAATCATTGGCTGATAAAGGTAGCATTTGGAGCTGCTGTCCAAACATAACAACTGGCTGTAGAAAAAGAAAAGTTCTAGAAAAACTTTTTTTTTTCTTTTAGAAAAAAGTTCTTAAATGCAACAGATAATAATTAGTATTATCAATCAGTAACAGCTTACGTTCTCTCCAGCCGTGGTAGGAACCTTCCCGCCCGCTGTGCCAACCTCTCCGGGGCTGGCCAGCACATTTCCCATCCTCTGCTCCTTCTCCGCCTTGACCGGCGCCGACCTGCCTTCCCTCCAGGTGAATCCCCTGACCAGGAGAGGACTGTGAGTAAACGCTGCTGTTGTGAAAGCCGTTTGACTTGACAACTGGAATCTGTAATAAACAGAAAACTTTTACATTTTACTTCATGGTCTTTATGTGCATTTTAATTGTTGGGACATGTCTCGCTGTGCTGTGGAGCTGATAATGGTACCACCATACCTTGATGTTGCTCAGTTGTTCCACTGAATCCACAGAGTCACAGAAGATTTCACTCTCCGAGTCGCTGGTCAAGACCAAACCCTCAGATGTCCCAGAGTCTGCAACAGTTCAACTCAGTTCATTTAGATAAACTAATGTCCTTTCAAGGCACCTTGAAAGATGAACAGATTTGCTGTGTATGTAGAAATATACAATCAAATAAATTCAGTCAAATCCTCCTGAGCATACATGTGGTGACAGTGGAAAGGAATAACTTTCTTTTATCGGTATTGCACAGGAGTCTTCAACTCCGGTGTCCTGCAGCTTTTAGATGAGTCATGTAATCAGGTCATAAGCAGGACTCTGGACAACTTGACTGAACACTGACAAGGTTCACCTGCCAGTCCACCCAGTGGGTTTGTCAGCAATTTGTCAATGTATTTATAAAGTACGGTCAAGTTAAAACAGCAAATGGTACACTTTTGAATGTATTCACCATCTCCACCCAACTGGCATGGACCTCACAATGAATCAAGCGCACCCATCCCTTTCACTTCTCAAGCTCAGCAGCCAAATCTATAAGGTAACTTGGCAAACCTGTGCTCACAATGATCTCTCAACTGAAAGCTTCCTCAAAGACACCATTGGTAGGAATGGACATTATTCACAGTTTACATCATTCAAATTGCATTCAGAAGACCAAAATAGATTTGTTTGATGCAATGTTTTTCATGTGTTTGGAAACAAATTAGTTGCACTGTTTGGAATATAGTTTATTTATTTACTAGTAAATTGTTAAATCATTACTTGAGAAACTAGTTAATTAGTTAAAGTTAAAATTAACTCATTGTGATCTGTAATTAATATTTCTCCTATTTATTTGTAGGTTTTCAACCTACTCTGTGACCTACTCATGTGAACACATGTTTGCTCATATGCTGTCGATGAGATTCATCTAAAGACAAAAAAAAGAAAGGATAAATAAAAGATGTCACTGAGATGAGTTGTTCCTGTGTCTCTTTGGAGGAAGCAAGCTTTTTCAAGTTTGGGCAAAAGCTGAGGTGGCTTAAGAGAGCAAAAAACTTGACAAGCACTTTAAAAACACCTATCAACATCCCTTACCTGGAGGAACTGAACCTCTGACAAAGTTGTCAAAGTTTATCATTACAAATATGCTGCAGTCATAGAGGTGAGGTAAAAATAATCATAAAAAAATAATTAAAAGTTGTCAGTGAGGAACATCTACTTGAGACATGCTTTATCAGAGCATTTAGAGCACAGAATAAAGTTTATTCTATTAACAAAAGTCTAACAGTCTGGGAAAATGTCAAAAATAGATTAATGCCTGCAGCCGACCTCATGATCTGAATACTACAGTGGTCAATGGTATAACAACAACATGTTCGTCTGTATGAAGGTTTTTGTCATCATTACATCGTAAATTTATTGGTTAAATCAAAGATTAATGCGTTAAAGCAGAGACCAAAATAATAAATATGAGCTGTGGCTACATAATGGCGGTTTCTGTGTAAAGCAGTAAAACGGTCCTGCTACAAACAGAGTTGAGCTTCCACAGTTTGGCTTAGTTTTTAACGTGTGTCCTGTGTTGTTCATGTGAGATTTGCTGAACTGACAGCTTTTTGATGAAATATTTCTTCTATTGATGATGTCGTAATGTGAACAAGGATGTTTCCACAACAACACAAGCTGTCTTTAAAGGACATCTAACATTTGTTCACTCAGAAGCTTGTGTGACAATCCATTCAATGCCAAAAGGACACAGACAGAAACATGACAGCTGGAGACGACCTTCCTATCATGCCTGCTGTACCTTTAGGAACACTGTTGGTAAGCAGGTGGACTTCGTCAGCCACGTTCAGCTCCGGTTCTGGATCAGAGTTCTCTAAACACTCCTGCGGTGGCTCCTGCTCCTCACCTTGAAGCTTCACGTCTCCTGAACAGTCAACCTGCTGCCTGCCTTTAGAACCTGAATGAAATGCAAACATTTAAAAAACAATGGCAGAAGATATGTGGTCATATACAGCTGGCTAGAGTTCTCAGACTTTTCACTGACAGTATACATGTCAGAGAGCGAGGATCAGTCACCTTATTGTTCCAATCATCTCTCTTCATCTCTAACCATTAGAGATACAGCTGGTACATAAAACCAACAACTGTTCGTTAGAGAGAATTCATTCCTCCTGTGCTGCCTTCAGGTCTAGAAGATAAGCATCCCACAAAAATTCTTCTCGAAACCCATACCCTAGCTGATGAAGTGTATACCAACCCACCTTCAACGAGCGTGAGCAGTGAAGCTGGAGGCAGCGGCATGTCGTCAATGACCCTGTAGAGAGGCTCGAAGTGGTGGAAGAACGACGCTGTTCTCTCATCCATTGGCATGGTGTGGATGACCTGCACACATCCAGGACACACTCTGCTCAAGGTCTCCTGCTCTCCTCAAAACACATCAAGTCATACATTTCAAAACAAATGGAACAAATTCACAATGGTTGTGTCAGAATTGACAGTAACTATAAAAAGAATGAAAGAAAATATGAACATTTGTTTCTTTTTAGAAAGCAGTGTGAAATATCAGTACGACGGAATCTGGAGAAATTTTGTTTAAAAGGACAAGAGAGCCTATCTAAGGCAACAACATGCGTCATCACTAACAGCTGATAGAACATCATAGAAAAGGCAACTCTAGAGAAGGACCAGCTTCAGAGAGGTGGACAGGAAATTATAGCAGAGATCTATGGAACCTGACATGGAAAAAGGCTGAGTACCTCTCGTGCCACTTTCTTCATCTCTTCCACATATGCTGCCATGGCAGTCTCCTGACTCATCTCCCCCAGGCGGCTCCACGCATCCCTGAAACAAGCCCACAGGAGGAAGTGTTTAAAAACACTGGTGCTGAACTCTTCATTACCAGAATCCCACAGCCGAGATATTGGACAAATTCTGTTGGGTGAACTGGTGTTGAAGAACCTAAATGACCCAGGAGAAGCCGTCTGTTGAAAAGCTGCCACCTCCAGCAATGCATTGATAATTATGAGCAAGAATTTATGTGCATGTACGATAAGATGAGGTAAAATAAGATAAGATAAGATAAGATAAGATAAGATAAGATAAGATAAGATAAACCATGATACTATCCTACCATGGACCAAAGCAGTCGTTTGGTATTGCTTCTTGATTTAATTCAAACACCAGAGATGCTAATGGAATTTGCCTAAATATTCTGGATAAAACGGCACACTGACCACTTGTAGCGACCCACTGGGTCCCAGAAGCCAGGCCGAGGCACTGTACATGGTCCGCACACTGCCTGCTTGTACAGACTGTAGAAACGCAGCATCACCTCATAAGAAGGTCTGTAGGAACCTGCAGATCAACAGATTCATCGTATACAATAACAAATGCATAAAGGAAAACAATTCAAATGTATTTTCATTGTTTAATTAATTCACCATCTGAAGCAACAATTTTAATTCAGTTCATTTACACAGCAGTAATTCTCATAGTTCCTATTCATATCAGGGTTTCCTTTGGTATATTATAAGCCTGGCGGGCCACCAGGCTTTACTTGTGCCCCCACCAGGCTAAGCATTGCTTAAATATGTAAGTCTTTTTAAAATGTTTGCATTTTTTTTAAAAAGATTTTATAGTTGGTGTTCAGGTATTAATCTTCCAATAACACATAATTATCAAGTGATATTTTCAAATTTTCTGTCAACTTTAAACATTTTTTAACTCAAAAACATGGCGGGCTGCTGGATGAATGCGTGCCTTAGCACCCAACCACGGGGCTTAGCAAGTTTTCTGGGGGAAACATTGCATATACAAAGAACTATAATCCAGCTAATCAAATAATATTGACAGGCTCAAACATTCCAATTTCACAATTCGGGCCATGTAATATACCATGGATATTCTTACCATTATTTCTATTTAGTTTGATTTCTGGTGTTATGCTCAACCCCAAAATGTGCTGTTTTTCTCTCCCAAAGTTTGGAAGCTGTTACTATATTCAACTTCTGTTTTACAATTACAAATTATCAATTCAGGACTGTATTATCTGATAAGATTTCACCATTGAAACTAAAACACCAGGAGGGGACGCTCTACCGTTTTTGGGGAGTTTGTGGATGACATCCACGGCAGCCTGAAAGCGCCTCTGATGATCCACTGCAGGCTCTGCCATGGCCAAGACTGGCATGACCCCAGCGCAGGCTAACAGGAGGACAGACAGACAGGACAACAGCATCTCACACTGATACCTGGACACAGCACTGTGGGCAGTATCATGTTACTGAATATCTGAGCACCACTGACCGCATATACAGTCCACTCAGCTGGGACCTTTCAGCTGGGACTCTCCCTGTCGGGTCTGGTGCAGCGTAGCGTCGTTAGCTTGCACTTTGTCCTATCTCTGGAACTCTGCTTCCGGTCCCATTTCCTCCGCAGAGACACACAGATGTAATCAGCTTAGAAAAGTGTCAGAGTTTCAATGTTCGTCCTGGAGACAGACTTGCTGAGATCAGGATAACGTCAACGTCACACAATACTTCCGTGTCAGATCACGTGACAAGCGTACCACTGGCACAACCACGGTGACGTTGATCGTTAAAGCGACAGTGGGCAGAAATCATGTCTGTAATGCTTCCTTGATTATGTAACACTTGCTGGAATTGACTTCTGCTTAAAGGTTGTTAAAGATTGAACCTTCAGCACATTGTTGCGATGATCTGCTGAAGGTGGAGTGTTGGAACGAGCAGGAGCTATTAGAGACAGATTCCAGTTTCAAGGCGTCATAATATGAAATCAAATTTCTTTTCAGATGATTGATAAACATAGCAATTTTGTGAGACAGAATGGACATTAGAAAGAAGCACACCCCTTTCATTTTCTTTCTTTAATTGAAGACTTTTGTTTGACTATAGAATTATAGAAATTAGTTTTAAGCTGCACTTCTATTCAGACTGAGGGAGGCATTAAACTGTAGTCACAGCAGTTCGCCACCAGTGGGCGTATAGAACACAGTGAACACTCCTGACTACCTCAGCAAACCAACTGAAATTCAGCGCAGTAAACGGAGGCGCTCACTGTCGCTCTTGTCTGTGTAACAGTTGAACCTACGAAGTTACACAGATTAATTCATATTTGTAACAACTGAAGATAACATTGTTGCTTAGCTGCTACAAAACAGCAACATGTGTCTGAAAAATACCCAATACTGCCCCTTTAAGGCGAAATCCAAAGGTAGAAAATAGAAATTCCTTTCAGTTCTTGATCCGTAAACCTAAATGGGAACAACTGGAAACAAAATAATTTTCTGAAGGAAGAGAATGTTTTGAATTTTTAATGAATGACCAATGAGGATTCAGCCTTTCATATAGCTGTTTTCTATTACCAGTGTATCATAACATGCATCCACGAAAATCCCTAACGATAATGACTCCCATATATTTCAGTAATTCCATTTATGCCTAATATTGCATCAGTATGTTTCTGTATGTATTTTGTACATACAGCATTTGCTGTATTGTAATGGCAATAGGATCCACCCACACAACAAATAGCTGTGGAGAATGTGAGTGGTGGGGAACCAATACCAATCAGGCTTAATCATTATAATTAATCATAATAAAATTTTCATCATAATATTACAGTAGTCCGGTAGTAAAATTGCAAAAAGTTGTCAATTTACAGTAGTTCATGAAACTGCATACTTTGCTAGTTTTTAAAAGATTAAATGTGAACTTTTTTTTTTTTGCCAAACTCTCAAAAAAATTTTTATTTTTCTAATAATAAAAAATGACATATATATTTTAAAATCGCTTTATGTTATTGTCAATTTAAATCTGACAAACTGAAGAAAACATAATATAGTATTTTGCAACAGCAATATTTGCTTGTTTCACAGAAGTCTAAGTATTGCAACCAAAGTGAAAAATACTCTGATCTAAAAACATAACTGATACATTTATCCTCATGGTAATATTACATTGAATGCAATAAATTAAATAATCTTTACTAAAACAAAAGTGCCCAAATGTCAAAGTTTCCAAACTGCATGTCAAAGTCATAAAAACAATGTTTTACCAGCTTTTCATGTAAAACTTGCAGTCAAAATTCTAAATGTCTGTCGTTTTCTTCCTTTGAAGGAAGGAAGGAAGGGATCCAGCAATGTCAAATATTGAAGTTACATATTTTTCAAAACTGTTAATGTTTAAGATTACAGTACATCTTAAACATTTGGGCAAGTTTAAGGCTTGGTGAACAGCCAAACAAAACCAACATGGATGAGTTCTGAGTTGGTCTCAGTCCTGAACATCTCCAGAAATCATCTAAGGGTTGCTGGAAGATAAAGAAAGAAAAACATATTTTAATACATGAAATAAACAGCACATTAAACTGCATTTATGTCAGTTAAAGACAGACAGGATGAAAAGGACAGATTTAGTGGACAGACACTCTCTCTGACCTTCCTTCATTGTAGCTGTCCTCCTGTCTGTCTGTTAGAAATTGACAGGACAGATACAGAGAGATAGGCAGAGAAAAAGACAGACAGGGAGAGAGATGGTTCGTGATCCAGCGGTCCAATCATGTCCCATATACTTTCCATACACATTACAGATCACAGTAAAGAGCTGTATTTTCAAAACCCAGCCAACTTTCTGTATTTTCATGCTGTAGTTTTTACAGCCATTTGTTACAGTGTAGATTCAATATTGAACCAAAGAAAGCAAGGCCGTTGCAAGCCTTTGAAATTGTGACTCTTTTGATAGGTCAGATAGGATCAAGAAATTGTAACAGCAGCTGCGCAAGGTGGGGCCCAATTTCATTTTTTGACATGGGGCCCAAGATTCCTGGCGGCGCCCCTGCGTTTAACACCAGTGAAATATCTGGTTATAAGTAAGCAGTTGTGTGTGTTGTTTTAATTGAGCAAAATAACATAGAGCACAACTAGATACTCTCCTTTTGCTTTTAATTTGAATTGTCAGTTTTTGTAATAATCAGACAGGCGTTAAACAGCGGAGAACAGTTTGAAGGCTGCTGATGAAAGATACGAGCTCCGGGAGGAGAAGAGAGAGAGAGAGAGAGAGAGAGAGAAAGAGAGAGAGAGAGAGAGAGAGAGGGAGGGAGGGAGAGAGAGAGAGAGAGAGAGAGAGAGAGGCTTCAGCAGCACGGACAGCTCAGAAACAATCCGGAATAAGAAAAAAAGCTTAAGTCGTGTTTTAAATCCCCTACAGAACTATAGTGACTCGAAGTGCAGCCGTTCTCCCGGTGCTGCGTACTGATCAAAAATATTTGATCGGTATCGAGTATCGGACCGGACCGGCTTACTGTCACTCCTGGAAATAACTTTATGCTCAGAAAAAGAAAACTGGGAAACCTCCAACAGCGTATTATAGTCCCCCCCCGTTTTATTTTGAAAATCTGCTGAGGAGCACTAAGTCGGCTCTGACGTCAGATGGATGCCAGTGACGTCATTCTGAAGAATCGGGGCTCTCAGACCCCTGAGCAGGTTAAAATGCTGGGGATCGGCCAGCAGATCGCCGACTCACCGTCCGCCACCCTGCGGCTCACATAGACGGAGCGGCCGGAGCTTCTGCGCATCATGCTGGGCGCCAAACACAAGAAGAACCGGGCCGGGACGTCCGAACCAAAGGCCATCGACCCCCTGAGGAATCTGGGTGAGTGTTTTCCTCTTTTGGCCCAGACGATCTCAGAGCGTTTGACAGAACCTGGAACCGTCATGTCGTCTCTTTCGTATGAGACTCAAAGGATCAATCACAGCGCTGTAGTCATCCTGAAGGCTGCAGAGTCTCAGGGAAC
Organism: Brachyrhaphis terrabensis; assembly: GCA_903067065.1. NCBI lineage: Eukaryota > Metazoa > Chordata > Actinopteri > Cyprinodontiformes > Poeciliidae > Brachyrhaphis > Brachyrhaphis terrabensis. The sequence continues at coordinate 8,479 of CAEGAG010269347.1, read as the reverse complement.
CGTCCAGAACCGACCAATGTTCTGATCAAAGAGAACTGGAGCAGAAGGGATTACTGATGGCTGAGGCGCTCTGAATGCACAAACACAGCTGGAGCCTTCAAACAACAGCAGCATGTTTTTAATCATTTCATATTAATTACTAAATATTTCCAAAATGTTGCACATTAACATTAACTTAGTTGCTGTTTTTAACTACAGCTTAAAAACAGCTGTAGTTGTTTTTAAGCAACTACAGCAGTGATTTTTACAGATAGTAAAAATCACTGATTTTTACTATCAGTGATAGTAAAAATTATCACTGATAAAACGTCTATATAATTATGTCTTTATGATCTTGTTTGGCCATTTCAGTTAAATTCAATTCAGTTTATTTATATAGCACAACAAATATCCTCTGAAGGCATTAATAAAAATATTTCAATTCAATAATACATTCATTCCAACTGACCCTTTATTAAACTGTACATTACACTTGATTAATTATTGAAAGTAGATTAAAATGTTTCTCTCTAAGGTAACCCAGCAGATTGCATGGAGTCATTCACTCCTCCAGGACCAGCATGTGATTTATTGCAGTACTAAAACGTCCATCATCCTGTCAGAGACTCACTTTGTTCCCTGATGTGGAAACTTCTCTAGCCTCCTGTCAGATCTTTGAATATTTTTCCTTTTGACAAATTGTTCCTATTTGAGGAACTCCTCTGTTGTTCTCCACTCTGCTGGATCGTTGCTTCTTTGAACATTTTCTACTGCTGTGAGCGAAAAGGTTTGTTGGCAGAATTTGTACTGCCATTAAAGCGGTCTTTAAATGAAACATACAGTGTTTAATAATGTGATGGTACATTGCGGGCTTCATGCCTACATTTTATGGGTTATTTTTAAATTTCCTACTTCCTTCAACCATTTAAATATATTCAGAGAAGCTTCATCTGCATGTGAAGCGAGATTCATTTTCCAGTGTGGAATGAACTGCTCTGATTCTAACTTGTTACCATGCGTGTCTGAGTCTGATATTACTGGGCTGTTGCTAAAGGTTCAGCAAACTTCATGCAGTCTTCAGCTTCAGAGGAAGCATTGATCTTCAGCTCTGTTCAGTGAAGTGATGATTCATCTTCTTATTGGTTTGATCACTTTGAGACTAAACCACTGACACTCTATGTGTAATTGGAGAGAGTGCACATTAAATCTCATTCATGCCTAACTACAGTCTGTGTGTGTGTAGTGCACAGGATCTTTTAACATGTTGCTGTTTGTGTGTTCAGACATCTGAGTTCTTTCCTGCTAATCTGTTCCAAGATAGTCAGAGTAGTAATAATCCTTCTGACTGGCAGCAGAGAATTAGGTCCTGGATCAGTCCTCGTCTGAATCCTGGCACCAGAATTAGAGTTGTATTTACTCAGCGGCTGGAATGATGGGACCCTGACACTGACCAGGGAATTAAGACTTAAATCCCATTGTCTGCTGTTGCACCCTCTCTTCTGTTCTTACTATTATCCATTTTTCCAAGGATAATTAATAGTATTACCTAGAAAAACACAGAGTAAGATCAGCACAATGTTGTATAAGAATCATTATTACAAGTGGCATCATGTCTTCTCACTCTGCTTATTGATAATATCGGGGATGCTCCGATTGCAGTTTTCTGGCCAATCACCGATCACTGATCTTTTATAAAGCCTGACGTGCCAATTCAGTTTTTGGAGAACACTGATTTTCTTTTCTGAAATTTTGCTAAGAGAGTCCCTGGGTTACCCACATTGGAGTGACTATTGTGAACTGCAAACATGCAGACATGACCTGGTGGGTCTGTTAGTCAGACTCTCTCAAAGCAGAGCACTAGAGGACTGTGGCTGACTTTTAGATCTTTGCTGAGGATGATAAGATCAGTGGAAGTAAACCATAAATCTCCCAAAATTAAGAAAATCTGCATTGATTTATCATCTGTCCAATGTATCGATGCACCTCTATATAATATATCAGGCAGTGGTTGGTGATGGTGAGTAGGACCAGAATACATTGAACTATATATTATAATGGCTTGTGATGGTAAAATATTTAAAAATAGAAAATATAGCATTATTTTATCATGATGATGGACCCAAATGAGGTAAGGCAGAGGCGTCGAGTAAATTTGTAGATTTTTTTTTTTTTTTCACAATACTTTATATTGGATATTTTCAATACCAAAAATTACAATTTATAACTGGCGCAGGATCGAGAGCAATATCAATTAAGTAGACATACTTTAAATAAAATACATTTACAGTGACATAACACAACAAGAAAAAGACAAATAGCATGGGGTAGGACTAATCATTAATGGTTAAATACAATTATATAGGAACCAGAGACACAGTGAGGGACAGATTGTGTCACTATTGTTCATAAATATTGTCAAGCCCAGTTTAAGTACAGGAAGGTTAGTCAATCCAGTGTGCAGGTAAGTTTTGCATATATCTTAAAAATCGTTGCCGTATTTTATCAAAGGTCTTACTTCTGCCCTGCAGCCATTAGCTTATTTTCTCTAAGATCACACAGCTATTGATTTCACAAAGCCATATTTTAATTGGAAGTGGGGCATCGGAATTCCATTTTATTGTAATACATTTCTTAGCAACTGCCAAAATGTGGTTGTTACAACCTTCTTTAACAGCTATGGTAAAATGTTACTTTATAGTTTATTGTTGTTAGAGGTTATTAAAGTTACACTGTTCAGTACTGTTAATTGCTTGCTGTCTGTTTTGCATGGTCAGATCAGATGTAGGAAGTTTCTTGCAAAGTAACAGAGGATAGCAGTCTGCAGCTATCAACAGGATCTCTACACTGATTCTCATGAGATTCACTACCATACACTCTCTGGCAATAACCAGATGTCCACACCAAACTCAGGTTGCGTGCCGTCATATGTCTTTCTTCCTGTGTCCTTGTTCTTCCCAGGGATTCAGGATGATGAAGATGTGAAGCAGATGTTGCAGGGTTCCAGCATGGTGAAGGTTCGATCAGCTCGCTGGCAGAAACAACGAACTTTGAAGCTTCTGGATGATGGTGTGACTGTCTGGTGTCAATCCCAGAAGACATCCAGCCGGGCCAAGGAGCAACAATCCTGTGAGTTAGTTTCTCTCTTATGCATCTAGACAAAGTTCTTACAGGAAGGTACATGACATGCTGTAGGAAAGACACAGAAAACCCTGAGCTATTTTTGTGATCTGAAGAATATTTTTTCAGTACAGTCGGTATCTTCTTGGTTTTATTTTTTCAGTTCTTCCGTGGTGGAATCCAGGCTTGATTCATTATGACAGCACACACAGTGTTTCACTGTTAACTCTGCAGCAAGGTTGATTCATTTCATTCAACAACAGTGAAAAAAAAAGCTTTGATTTTCAGCTTTAAATCTACAACTGATGAGTTTCTTACAGCAGCTACATTGTAGAACTCGTACAGTCACTACAAAGGAAACAGGAATGTCTAACATGGAAATGTCAATGTTCCTTCTTTTGACCAGGGCAACAGAAGACAGCAGAGAGAAAGGAAAGTTTTGGTTGGGTTTAAAATAAGGATGCACAATAAATTGGCATCTACATCGGTAACGGCCAATGTTAGTCAGCTTTTCATATTTGCATCGGTCCAATAAATAAAACTGGATTGTTTGTGCGTTAGGAGTCGGGGGTCAGGGGGGCATTGTTGAGGTGTTTAACCAAAGCACAAAATCAATGTGTGTGGTTGCTTTAACACTGTGTGCAAAGTGTAGGGAAATATATATAATATTGGTAAATTTTAGTTAAAAGTAATAATATTGTTTATTGATAGGGCTGCACAATTGCTGTAGTTGGTAGTTCTGTTGCCTTGCAGTAAGAATGTCCTGGATTTGATTCCCAGCCTGGGGTCTTTCTGCATGGAGTTAGCATGTTCTCTCTGTGCATGCGTGGGTTCTCTCCAGGTACTCCGGCTTCCTCCCACAGGCCAAAAACATGACTGTTAGGTTAATTGGTTTCTCTAAATTCTCTTTAGGGGTATGCGTGTGTGTGTGTGTACATAATTGTTTGTCCTGTCTCTCTCTGTGTTGTCCTGAGATGGACTGGTGACCTGTCCAGGGTGAACTCGCCTCTTGGCCGTTGACCACTGATAGTCACCAGCACCCCTCCTGATCCCACTGGGGAGAAGGTGTAAGATAAAAGATGGATGTCAGCCCACATCCCTAGTTTAACACTCACTGTTCCAGTCAAACAGTTTCACAGCATCTGCAGAGTTCAGGTCCAGTCTGGTATGAAGGAGACTCCTGGACCTTCAGGTTCTCTGGTGACAGCTAAAAACATGTATTTTTAAATTTGTTCTATATCAAAGTCTCTTGTTTTCTATGCCTTGTTGGCTCTTGTGAACCGCCAGTTGATTTCATACCTTAAACAAAGGTTTACTGGCTTTTTTTTGTTTTCCTTGAAAATCATGAAACAGCATATGCAGAGTCATGTTTTGCTGTAGTTGTAGACATTTTCTAGCTCCAGTTCTTGTTGAGACCTTGTTTAAGGTTTGGGAGCCATGGCTGGATGATATAGCACTTTGCTAAGACCGTATTGCTGCTGGGTGTGTTCTGTAAAACATCAGTACAGTGTGTCTATTTTGGTTGGACTTAAATGCTACTTGCTGCATTCGGAGTACCCAATTCCCTGCTGCACCATCTTAGGGGAGCCTACCTTGATTACAGAGTTGGAGCTTATTTTAAGATGCTCGCCTATCCTGTTGCAGTTCAAACATTTAGATTATAGAACACTGGAAGCTGGGAGGGTCTGTGGTTTGATGCCATATCATTACCAGAAGATTTGACCCTTTTTTAACTTGACAAGTAAAGCAGGCGTGCTGAGATGTGACCTCTGGCCTGTGAGACCCAGGGGTCTATGGGGTTTGCTTGAGTGCTGCACATTGTCCAATTTTAAGTCATATCCTTTCGATTGATCCTAATTGATTTAATCACACAAAAAACACTCAGATTGCCTCTTATGTTTGTGAAAAAAAGTCTGCAGATGCCAGTGATCATCATGTGGACAACACAGAGTGAGAACATGTCATTCATGTTCTGTATGTAATTAGTGCCACTTAGTTTAGATCCCAGGGCTGGCTGAAGCGCAGCTGGGTGGCCCAACTCCTTAGCTCCTCGCCCCTGTGGCTTTCAGTCAAGTAGAATCAAAGGTCGAAATTAGAAACCCCAGCTCGGTTGGAGACCGCCTGAGCACATTTAAGGAGCACGGTTGTCTTCTTGTTTAATTTGGAAGAGTTTAAAGGACAAGTTTGGCTTTTATAGGAGACTTTACTGGAGTGCTCACAGCAGTCTGACAGTGAAGTTGTGTCAGTTTGGAGAATAGAAGAAGAATTTTTCTAAAGAGTCGAGCTGACGGCTACTCACAACAAGACCTGTTTAGAGGAAAGCTTTGTCATCTAAAAAAACTCTGTCAGCTCTGATTCAGAGTATAAACCTCTTATTCAGGATCAGAAAGTGTAGCTTTAAAGGCCTGTTTTGATGAGAAGTGACCTTTGACCCTTTGACCAGGCATCTGTTGATTGTTGCTGCAAAGGTTACAGGGCATCTGGTTATCCAAGCTTACTGGACACCACTTTTCTGTTTGTCAGCGCTGAAGATAGTTTCTGAGCAGTCTGGTATGTTTGCAACCGAAGGAACTGATACACTGCAGAAACACAAAATCTTACCAAGTATTTTGGTCTAGTTTCTAGTGCAAATATCTTAGTACTCTGGAAATAAGACAAAACTAACTTACAAGCTAGCTTTAAGTCAATCGTTTCTTAATATTAATGAAAATCTACTAGTTACATTGGCATATTATTTCACTTATAACATGCTAAAAGTGGGTGTGCTGTGGTGGCGTAGGGGTTAGCGCGACCCACATTTGGAGGCCTTGAGTCCTCGACGCGGCCGTCGCGGGTTCGACTCCCAGACCCGACAATATTTGCCGCATGTCTTCCCCCCTCTCATTACCCCCTTCCTGTCAGCCTACTGTCAAATAAGGGACACTAGAGCCCACAAAAAGCCCCCTGGTGGGGTAAAAAAAACAAAAAAAAGATGCTAAAATGTTTAAAAGCAAAATTAAGAGCTAATGTGCCAGTGTGATGGTTCTGTTGTATCTATTTTATTTGCAATCAAGGATGTTTTACTGTGCACATATCTATAACAGAGCTATGTACCTAGAATAGATTGACAGTGGTTCAGTGCAATCAGAAAGTTGTAGATTTGATTCCACCTCCTCCCTGCCACATGCCTCTGGGCAAGGAACTTAATGGCAAGTTGGCTGCATGTCAGTTAGACCAGGTAAACTTGCTCTGCTGTAAAGCATTTCCGTAGGTCCCACTTTGTTTCAAAAATCTGTTTTTACGTCTTCTCTTGAAGCAAGCCACAGATTTTCTGCTCCTGGACTAAATATCTCCTGATAAAAGATTCTCCATTCTCCTTATTCTTGTTCCTCCACTCTGCTTTTCCGTCCTGTAGTCTCTGTCATGGAAGTAGAGTGTGTTCGTGAAGGCTGCCAGTCAGAAACCCTGCGGCGGATGGCAGACTCAGTGCCAGAGGGTCGATGTTTGACGGTGGTCTTCAAAGGGCCCCGGAAGAGCCTGGATCTCCTGTGCAGCAGTCAGGAGGAGGCCCAGCATTGGGTCCGAGGCATCCGCACTCTTCAGGAGAGAGTGGACAACATGACCCACAAAGAGAAACTTGACCAATATCCTTCAACTGCTCGGCTCAAAACTTCCAACACAAACATCAGAGCTAAGCTGTTTTCCATGTTTCTTGTCTATATTAAATCAAGTATGAGTGCAACTGCAGCAGCTGCTTCCTTAACCATGTTTGTGTCACTTGGATCCATGCTTATCTAAGTCGAGCTGATCAGAACCGTGATGACAAGATGAGCTATGAGGAGGTGCAGACGCTGCTGCGGATGATCAATGTTGACCTTAGTGATCAGTACGCTCGCAGCCTCTTCCAGGTAGAGCCACCACAGCTGAGACCGTCTGCCGGTCAACAACACAGCAATTACAGCGTGGCTCTGTGTGACCCACAGAAATGTGATCGGTCTGCGGATGGACGTCTAGACCACGAGGAGATCGAAGTGTTCTGCAAGGAGTTGCTACGGCGACCAGAACTGGATGCTGTCTTCATTCGTTACTCTGCCAACAGCTGTGTCCTTTCCACTGTGGACCTGAGGGACTTCCTGAGGGAGCAGGGGGAGGATGCCTCCCTGACACACGCTCAGAGCCTCATCCTCACCTATGAACTCAATGAGTGGGGTGTGCTAACTTTCTGTCTGACATAAACATTTCCTGTCGTTACTTAGGCTAAGATGACCTTGCCTTTAAGCTAAATGTGAAAAGCCCAGATTCTGATGCTTCCACTCTTCTGTGTTGATTCTAATTCACAACATTTAAGTTAACTGTAAAATGAAAACAACATGTTAAGACTAAAGTTTGGAAGTTGAAGCTTGGGTCAGCCCAGTGGACAATGATACAAAGCATAGCATCAATTAGTGACAAATAGCTTAAGATAACCAAAGTGATCATATCAAAACCTCAATCAGTTGTGGTTTCGTTCTATTACTTGTGCTTTCAGAGCTGAAAGCACAGCTCATACCAGTCACACTCAGGAAATACTAGTAAGTCAACCTCTAATCTGGAAATGTTTAGTCAGATTTTGTCTTTTTAGACAGAGCATCTTTATATCTGGGTTCAGCTGTGATTAAACCTCCCTCCTAATGAACATCTTAAAATTATCCTCTAAAACTGACAGTATTTACCCTCAGGAAGAGACAGGGATACTATGATTGTTTATGTCTGATTGTTTACTGAATTTATTTAATCATTTCTTATTTGTACCATTTACCTTCTGCAGCCCAGAGAAACCAGTTCATGACCCCTAATGGTTTCACAATGTACATGCTGTCTAAGGAGAACTGTGTGTTTAACCCTGAACACCTAAGAGTTTACCAAGATATGAACCAGCCGCTGTCACATTACTTCATCTCCTCATCACACAACACCTACCTCACCAAGGACCAGCTGACCGGGGACAGCAGCACAGAGCCGTACATACGGTGAGCAGCATCCTGTAAGACATCACCACAGTTAAAAAGACAACTGAAAACCTGGACAATGAACCTAATTTGCTCATGTTCTGTCTCATCAACGTCTCATATTCCTTCATGCCAGGTGGCAGAGCAGTTTATAAATGATGTTGGGACTTGAAAAAAACTACTCCAGTGAAGTTTTGTGAGAAGGAATGAAAAACATTTCAGAGAGGTAACAGGGTGAATGTGCTTCAGCCAGTGAGAGGACGGAATTGGGCAAATGACTAATAATAAATGCATATAATGCCTTTCTAGTACTAGTACCTGTTGTTGTTGCGACATCTCCCCCCCCCCTTCTTTCTCTACTCACTCACTCCCTACTTCCTCTTCTGAGAGGGGAGATGTGCTTCCAGCTCTCCGTC